>QKYT01000136.1:172990-186317 GCA_003550305.1 Glomus cerebriforme | reverse complement strand
AAAAATTCTAATAAATAATAATAATAATAATAATAAAAAAGAAAGAGTCAAATGACATGATAAAAAAGTAAAAAATTAACAGTTAACAAATAACAATAACAGATAAATATTTCTTTAGGAAAATATTTATATTTGATGATGACTGTGCCACGTATGTTTTAATTCACTGTTTCTCATGTAAATATTTATTTGATTGATTGTCGTGTTGTAAAAAAAAAAAATTTATTTCCAAGGAGAAAAAAAGGATGAATAATGATAGATATAATAGTACATGTATTGAACTTTGATTCGCGTTGTTGTTAAAAGAAGACATGAATGAATATAAATAAAGAAAACAAATATGGTCTCATTATCAAAATATCGTGATACCTTATCATCCGAGAAAAATATAAAATAATAATAATAATAATAATAATAATAATAATAAATAATAAAGTGTAAGCAAGCAATATCGGGAATTATTATATATTAATTCCGTTATATAAACAAATTCAAAGGGTTGAACAAATTGAGTATTCACGCGATTACCAAAAAAGTGAATGTACTGCGGATTTGAATAACACTGTTTTTATTAATCAGACATGATCTCATGCGATACATACACAAAATAATTAAGCATCTCGTCGTCATTCAACAGTTCAATTTGGTCATGATCTTCCTTTAAAATTTACGCACGATAGATATATATATATATATTTTTTACACAGAAAGAAAGAAAAAAAAAACTTTATGTACGCTAATGTACGTTGTATGTGCGTTGTATGTGTGTACATATAAATGGTCACGAGGTATAATTTCAATCCCTGCATGAAAAATAATTCGGTACGTAAAGCATGTTTGTTTATGTGTGTTAACCTTGTTTGTAAAAGTCCTGTGTCACGAAAATCATACATGTGATTTACGCTCTACTCGATTTGTTTAGGAGTAGGGTCTTTACGAAAGAAAAATTCCAATTTCAATCATCTAAAGATTCGCCTGCTTGTATTACGGTTACACTCCAATATTGAATAACAGGATTTGACAGGATTAAAGTTTGACCATGCATTATGTTATATATATATACACAGCTGTCAACTCTATAATAAATATTGATAAATGATAAGCCAAAATTTTAAATTTTTTTTTTAAAAAAAAAGTAAAAAAAGGGAGCATTAATCAGATTTAAATCTACCAAATTCATTAAGTTTTTTACACACGCTCAACTTTTGACGTTTTGTTTAATGTTACGCAATTATCTCTTTTTGTATTATTAATCGGAAAATCTCGTGGCATTTTTTTATATTGGATTGTGAATCTATATGCAGTGGTGTTTACATCAACTGACATAGTAGATCGATTATGTTATAATGTACCCAAAAGATGATCCGATACAATCACTTCCATTTAGAGTTCCGATTCAAAAGAAAGAGGGTCATGAGATTAAATTAATGAACAATGAAAATATGTAAAATCACATGTAAAAAAAAAAAGTATTTTTTTTTTAAAAAAAAATGAAATTATAGGTTATAAGACTGCGCCATATTTGACATGAGAATTTTGAGGCGCATCTAAAACGTAAAAAAAAAACGCATGTAATGAAAAAAAACAGAGTTGCCATACCTGCATTACCGTACTTGCATATAATGCGTTCCTGAACGAACTTAACTTGCAGCAGGAGAAAGAATTTTTTTTTTTCCCCAACAATTTTTAAAAATCTCTCGTGTATGTGCATTCATTTATATATTTGGTGAAACGTGACCTTATATAATAATATTACCACCGCAGTTATCTGGAAGAAAAAAAAAAACGTGGGATTTTATATAAGAATAATTCTCTAATCAAGTTTTAAAATTAATAATAATAGATTGTTAAGATTTTGAATTCAGCTGATCCAATTAAAATAATTATTTTTTTAGGAATGATCGATTATAAATTATTCGGAAGATTATTGATATGTAATAATAAATTTTAATAATCATTAAAAAGAAATTCTTTAAAGTCCTTTAATAGTTTTCTTTTAAAATTAAATACGCGTGCGATCAATTGAATTTTAAATTAGAAGATCAATTTTAAACCCTAATTTATTCCAAAAATAAAATAAAAAAAAGGAAAAGAAAAAGAAAATATTTCTAAAAATGAGTTCATTATAATGTAAGTAAATCTTGTTATTTTTTAAACTCTTTTATTATAATATAATTATATATAAATTCAAAATATTTTTTATATAACGTGTGATTTGCAAAAATGGGTATTTTTAATATAAAATATGCTAAAATAATACGCTCTTAACTTAATAAAATTTCATAATCAAGAACCTTAATTTCATTGATTTTTAAATTTCTCCCGATTATGCACCATTATCTGTATATTATAACAAACCTTGCGCTATCAATTACAAATTCATAGATAAGAAATCCAATTAATGTTATCTATTATGTTGAATTACCGATTAAGTCGAAAAAAAATCATCTTAATTCATCTTTTTTACTTTTTTTCTAAACAATGAAAAACAATATTCAAAAATATATATGTATATATATATATATATATATAATATATATAAATATATTTAATAATAATAATATTATTATTATTAAATATATTTATTTTTAATTTGATATGAAAATTTCTTTTTGATTGGACGGAATTTAAAATTTGGTACGTGGCACAGTAAGACATTCACTCCAAACATCATGCAAAGTCTGCATCTTTGTATTCATTGAGCAATAATATTTAAAGTTTCATTCAATATGTATGCATTATATAATTAATACAAAAAAAATAATTTTTTTTCCGTTTTTATTCCTATTAAGTAATTAAGTGAACAATCATAAATTATTTTCAGTATTATCAAAAAAAAAAAATTTTTTTTTTCTTTATACCCTAATTACTCTAATTACTTTTTAAACCTTTCTAAAAAAGTGAAACGCGATTCAGTCATTCATTCGTAACAACAAACTATTCTTTTAAATTAAAAAAAGGAAAAAGTTGAGTAACTTGAATTAACCGGATTTAAATGGGTTTGAATATTAAATAATAAATTATGGTTGGGTTAATAAAGTTGATTGTATATCAACAGATCTTATCCTCATATCAGTTATAAAGAATGTGTGAACCCGTCATAAAGGAGATGAGACATTTTATATGGTTAAGGACGTTTCCTATTTGGTTAAGAGGCGCGTATGACTAATTTTTAAATATAGGCGCGAGAAGAAAAGGCGAAACCAGTTTCATTATTTAGAACAAACAAACAATTGACTAAAAACCTAGACTCAAATTCGATGGCGTAATTGATTTTGCGCCCTTTGTTTGACTATATTTTGTCACCGAATATCAATAGTCACGTGATCGTGATATTTTTTTTTATCCAATTATAATCTTTTAAATAAATTTTTCTCTTTTAAATTTTCTTTCCCTTTAAAACGGTTCTTATCATATCTATATTTGTTTTTCTTTTGTTTTTGCTTTCGCTTTCTAAAAAAAAACAAAAAAATAGAAAAATAGAAAAAAAAAAAGGAAATTTTTTGTGTATTTGTTTGTTCGTACCAAAAATAGTTTTTTTTTTAAAAAAAAACGGGTCTTTAATCCTTCATTCTCAATTTTTAAAGTTTTTTTTTTCTCTTTTTTTGATAATTCCTAAAAATTTTAAATATACATTTTTGTTTATTGATCTGTTGTTACATACAACATAACAACACAATGTGAATACACATCTTAACGTATACAAGGTCTAACCATACTAAGAAGACTTTATAATGAAATTGGAAGGTGAAAAAACTTGATAAAATTCATGTTACAGTTTAATTAATATTATTATTAACTTGAATAATTACGGATTTATCCAAACTATTAGATTTTTGCTTACAAAAAAATTATAATCTAGTTAAACACAACCATCCGTCCAACAGAGTCCGCATGCGTTCACACGATGCGTACAAAAAAATTTCCTGCAACGCTCATACATCATCATCTTTTTAGTGTTACTTTGAAAAAAAAAAAAGTATTCAGACGCCTAAATTTCGATTCTCTCTCCGGACCTTAAACACGCCCAAGGTCTATAAAAATGGCTTTTTGGTGTCTGTGTAAATCATTGTTTAGATTTTTTTATACAATATAATATAACTTTTTGTATGTAATCATTTCATACATATTTTATATAATAATTTGTCTAGTGCGAATTTTGATGTTCATCCATCTTATTCATCTCTGTTATAAAAAAATATATATATATTATATATATATATAATAAAATATATAAAAAGTATAAAAAAGCTTTTTTTTTTACTAAATTTAAAATAAACTATTTTAACTTTATAACTTTTATTACCGTTATAATATATACCTTAACTTTATTTAAAAAAAAAAAAAAAAAAAAAAAATTTTTTTTAGGACTCGGTGAAATCCATAAGCATTCATTCTTCTCCCTTTCCCTTTGCTTTCCCCCTTCTTAAAACTTCTTTTTTTTCACGGTTTTTATTCTTCTAAACCTTTTTTTTTTTTTTTTTTTTTTTTTTCCAAAAATCTTAGACGACCCGGACTTGGAATGTAAGGAATAAAAGACCTCACCTTTTCTTTTCTTTCAGAAGGCATAACAATTATCCATTTTTTCAACCAATATTTATTTCTAATATTTTGTTATTTTTTTTTTTTTTTTTTTTTTTTCGGAACAACCAAATTTAAAATTTTTTTTTTGCTATAAAGTAAAATAAAAATTCTTTTGACCGCTCAAAACTTCTCCAAACTCCCCTTTTTTTTTAAAAAAAAAAAAGAGAGAGGCCAAAAAAAAAAATAAAAAAAATTTTTTATTTATTAATCCATTAGAAACGAAAAAAAAAATCTTATATATTTTAAAACTTTTTCTCTTTTTTTTTTCTAATTATTTTTTTTTTTAACAAAAATATACTCAAAAACTTTTTTACTGTAGAAAAAAAAATCAAAAAAAAATTTTTATCTTTAAATTTTTTTTTTAAAAAAAAAACTATTTATTATATAAATAAATATATATATATTACATACACAACGTACAGTACATATATTTTATTTTATTTTAAATGTATAATATATTATTTTATATATAATATAAAAATATATATATATATATACTTTATTTTTTTTTTTTCATCCTTATTATTCTTATTTTTATTGTTTACAGTTTTTTTTTTTAAAAAAAAAAAAATCATACGCCTTTCCAACGGGATGATATCAATGTATAGTCAACCTTCTTCGTTTGTGCATCAAAAAACTTCTGATACTATAAATAAATTAAATTCTCTCAATCAAAACAACAATAATAACGGAAATTTGAACGAACAAACTCAAGTTCAACAAAGTTGTTCGACTGGTTCAGCTTGTAATAAAGCTCCTCATTCAAATACTACCACCTCTAACTTTAATAATAAAATATCGAACTCAAAATCTCATCACAACTCACTTTTTCGAAATACTTCTCAGTCAACTTCTACCACCACGGCTTCGACAACGGACCAACAACGTAACCACCACCTTCAATTTCCCTCAAATACTTGTGGGAATAATTGTCGTCAAAATTTTAACGGCAATTCAAGTTATGTAAAAACTGAAAATATGGGCCGAACAACAAATAATAATAATAATAGAGCATCAAACAAATGGTCCAATAAAAAATCTTCAAAAGATTCAAAAAGATTAAAGAAATTTTCAAATTTATTATCTATTGAAATTCTTTTATCAGATTTTCTTCAGAGAAAAAAGTTAAATTATGATGATTCTGATGATTCTGATTCGGAATTTAAAAAAGATTCTTGGGATGCTTCGATTTGGAGATTATATACAAAAGCAAAAGATATTCTTCCAGAAGGTATTCGTCTCGAAAATTATTCTTGGCGTATGATGGCTATCGCTTCAAAGCGAAAAAGTGAAGGAACGGAACAATCAGGAAGACAATTACCTAAAAATAATAGCAGAGCAAATAACAAGAATGTTGTTCCAAATTCCACCATTAATAAGATTCCAGAGAATAAACAAAATAAGGTTGGATCTATTAATGAAAGGTAGGATTTATAAATATGTATATATATTTTGTTTATATTCTTGTAAAAGTTTTTAAATGTAAAAAAATATATATATATTTTTTTTTATCATCATCTTTTTTAGGAGTAACGATCCTGATGACGTATTTGAACAATTTGATGTGGAAATGGAAGATACACTTTCAAATAATAATAGAAATTTGCCTGCTGGGATAGATAATTCAGATAACGAGAAATATGAAAACATATATTTAGTAGATTCTCCATCAGATACTTGCGCTAGTAATACCACGGATGATACTATCTACACATCATCCCCTTCCCCTGTTCTTCCTTCATCAACTACTTCGGCTATACCAATTCCTACTACTACTACTACTACTACAGCTTATACGGTTTCTTCCACTCCTCCGGATTTCGGTTTCAATTTTAACAATGAATTTGGTTTCACCAACCAATCCCATAATTCATTAAGTAGAAGGAATTTCGTACCCGGAAAACCCTCCAACATTCAAAGTCGTCCTATTGCAATTCCTGTATCTCGAGCTAATAATACACCTCATATGAATTTCAAAAAGGTTAGAATAATTTTTATTTAATGTATTTTATGATTAATTTGATTCTTTTAATTGATTATTTAACAAATTTTTTTTTTGGAAATTTTAAATACTGTAATATTATAGAATCAGAGACAGAAATCTACCAGTTACGTACCCGTATCTCAAATATCTAGTATAACAATACCTAGTGATACTGCTGATGATTCTGATACAGAATTATCGGATTCACAATTTACATATTCAACTTATGGTGCATTCGATAATCAGTCAATAGATTATTCCGGAAACACTTCGGCTCTCATGAGTTCTTCGGCCCCTCATTCGTTCAATTATTTTGGTGATCTAGCAAGTCCTGGTGGTATGAATAATACAAATCCTTTAACATATCCATCAACTGCTAGTACTCCTATTACTCCTGTGGATAGTGGATTTTATTTCCCAGATTATAGTGGTCCAGGTGACATTAGCGCAGGAGATTCTACATCGGGATCATTGTTCGATATGGTTAATATTTTTTATGTAACACATCCAAACAACTCTTCATTATCCCATGTTAATCCATCTCAATTATTAAGTACGTCACCTACATCCATTTCTTATGATTTAATGTCTGAATCTATGTGTGCGGATGAATCTGATAGTAAAGATAAAATTTCAAATTCAATGGAATATGATCATCAAGCGAGTTGGAATCGTGATTGTGGTGATGGTAATAGTGATGATGACGATGATGATGATGATAATACCGTTCCTGGTGGAAACAATAATGTAAATAGTACTTCCAAGATAAAAAGACATTCAATGGTATCATCATCTAACGTTGATACCGGTGTCGCAAATAAGAACATTTCATTACCAACTAGTGAAGGATCTGGTACGGGATCATTATCCTCTGGTTTAATATCACCGGGTAAGAGACCCAGATCATCTTCTCGTGCGTCCTTAACGAATACGTCAGTAAATAATAGTGGTCCTACAAAAAATATCAATAACTCATCATCTCCACCATCTCCAACAATATCTAAAGACGTTGGAGGTAATAATAATAATAATCCATCATCAAAGAATACAATACCTACTACTTGCACAAATTGTCATACACAAACAACACCATTATGGCGTCGTAATCCTGAAGGCCAACCTCTTTGTAATGCTTGTGGTTTATTTTTAAAATTACATGGCGTTGTTAGACCTTTAAGTTTAAAAACGGATGTTATAAAAAAACGTAATCGTGGTGGTGCTGCTGCTGCTGGAAAAAATCCAAATAAGAATGGTGTAAAAGGTACAGTACAGATAGGACATAGTGGTGCTAGTATGAGTGTGATGGGTAAAAGAATGTCAATGACAACTTCAATGAATTCTAGACAAGGAGCTATGAACACACCTGCTTCAAATTCTGTATTATCCACGTCAGCTCCTACTGCTGCACATTATACAAATGGTTCATTCACTAGACAAAGTATTCCGGGTGCAGTACCAAAAAGGCAAAGACGTTTTTCAAGTGATGAACAACAATTATTAAATGCTCAACAAATTCGTCATCAACCTTCTCAAATGAATGATATTCATAATTTAATGAAACATTCAAGTTCATCCCTTTCTGGTTCAAATGGTTGTGAACAACCATCCTTAGCTAGAGCTCAAACGAGGATGGCTAATTCGACCGCATCTTCAAATAATCCTCCGCAATCATTACGTCAATTTCAACAACCATCAACATCATCAGCATCGACAAACTCTATTCCAAAGACCACCACAAATAAATCACATCCACGATTACAACGAGCTCACACGACAGCATCGATATTGAATACATCATCGTCAAATAATTCATCATCACCACCCACGTCCACATCTAATAATAGGTCAACAACAAATAATAATAGAACCAGTAGTAATAATAATAATAATAGTTGGTCGTCTTCAAGACAATATATACCGCCATCAGTTTACATGTATGCATGGCCTGATCAACAGATGGTTTCACCCGATGATGATAGTATGATAATGTACCCCACACGTCCTGGTATGTTAATTCAACATCAACCACAATCATCGATTAGTGATGATGAATCTGTTGGTTCGGAAACGACCAATAAAGAAACCGCTATGGATATAAATTACTAAAGCCACATTGTGCGATAGAGATGATAGAATGGAATATTTGAATCGAATAAAATCTTTTGCATTTTTAAAAAGGGACTTTGATTTTTTTTTATTTTTACCTTGTTAGATTTTTTGTTTGATTTTATTATATTATGTTTATTTTTTTATTTTACGTTTGAAAATTAATATTTTTTATCGTCGCTGATAATTTTTGTTGATTTATATACACTATTATTTAAGCAACAATAATTTCTTTTTTTTTTTTTAAAAAAAAAAAAAATAATTTATATATATATATATGTTAACAAGATTAGTTGGTGTTTGAAATTATATTGTATGATAATATTTATTTTTTTTTTTTCGTTATACGTTTCATCGTTTTGAACAGTACATAAAATTTGTTCTGTTCTTTTTTATATATATATACAACCCCCATACCCCCAAGCATTTTTAAAACCACCTGTGAATATAATTTTTTTATTTAAAGTTATTACTTAAAAAATTGTTCTCTTTTATGATCAATTTAAATAAGTGAAAAAAAAGAACTTTCGCGAAAAAAAAACACTTAAAGTCGAATCCTTTTTTTAACAAAAAGGATTTTTATCTTTTTTTTTTTTTTTTTAAATTTTTTTTTTTTTTTTTTTTTTTTGTACAGTACATTTCATTTTATGCTTTTTTCACTACAAATACATTAGCTTTTTTTTAAAAAAAATATATATATATAACCACATATTTATGGTACATACGAAAGTTGTTTTTTTTTGATGTTTAAAAAATGATATAAACTTTTTGATGTAAAAAAAATCGTTAAATTACAAAGATCACATCTGCTACAGCTTCAATATTGTATATACGGATATACCAAATAAAAAACCATTTCAAAAAAAAATTTTTTTTTCTCCAATGATTTGCTTATTTGTTTATTAAAGATACAAATAAAAAAAATGATTGTTTTTTTTTTTTTGAATTTTAAAATTTTTTTTCATATGGCAAATTATAAATAATTTGTCATTTGCGCGTCGAATATTCATACTAAAATTATCTATAATAGCGGCCAAATTTATTAAATTAAATATGCTCACGTGACTTGTGCGTGCCAGATTAACATTGGAATCTTAACCTATTCCAGGCCTAATTCATTCCACATGATAGTAGCGCGATATTGATTTATTGTTTATTACATATACACAATAACTCATTTTTTTCTTTTTTTTTCTCTTTCTCTCTTTTCTAAAATTTTTTAAGATGGTTTATTGATTTTTTTTATTACCTGCTGCATCCATTGGTTTGAATAATTTGTTACAACAATTTTTTATGGCTGTCCCATTCTTCCATTTATCCACAGCTGCAGGCGTCTTCATAGGTGAAAGTTGCTGCTCTCTGAATACAGAAAATATTGCATTTCTGATTTTAGTTGCTAATGTTCCCCTATTGCTTCTAATTTGTTTTAGAATCTAACAGAAAATAAATAACTATTGGTTGAAAAAAAAGGATAAATAATGCACAACTTCTAATTCTACTGAAACTTACATTTCTATAAAAATATTTCTCATATGTTACATTTCATGACTTTGATATAAAATTACTAATATAATCTTCATGATTTTTTGAACAAATATTCTTAGGAGCAAATCGTGAATTATCATAAACTCGTTTTCGCTTTCTTTTGACCAGTTTCTGCTGATAAAACATTTCATCTATATAGTCTCTTAAAAACATACGTAACTTGAATATGTAAAATTATTTATTAATACATGTAATTTGCAAAAAATAGAAAAATAGTTACTTCTTCATACTTACGCTATCACTTCTCCATTTTAAGTCTTATATAACAATCTTGTTTTTTCCTCCTTTATCCGCTTTTTTCTTAGACTCTTCTGGACTATGGTATGCATTTTCCATTAATATTAGGTTAAGTTCTGATTATTGAAACTTGGAGACAATCAGATCCCCTATTCTTTGTAAATGGTTAATAATTTTGATTCTTCGTGTTCATTTTTATATTAACAATTATTAACTGAATATATATAAACAAATTAAATGATTGATTGATTAATTGATATACTACCTCTTTTCGATGACAATTTCTATGTCGTCATATGTTTTCCTTAGTTGAACAGAAATTCCTTTGTTCTTTCTTAACATTTTCTCTCTTTGATGATGATGTTATTGATGGATCATTTCATATAATACACCTTCACCGATCGGATACGTTACCAGATCTAATATTTTTAACAAAGCTGGTATAATCATCTTTGTTACCATATTTTTTTGAGATTCGAATGTTTTGTTAAGGTTTAATTGAACATTATTCAGCATTCTTTGGATATTTCAGAAAACATCTTACTGTAGCATTTATTTATGTTAAAATAATAAAATGTTAAATAAAGTGATATAGATAAATAATTTACTTACACGTAAAGTATCATGCAAATCTTTTGTTAAATCTGTTGCATGTAGAAATATTACTCTTCTGGGATTGCCAGATTCATTATTTTATCGTAACTAGATCAAGAAGATGATTGTTTTCAATTTTATTATTTTTCTTATTTCTTACTCTTCCTACTTTTGTCGTAACTAGAATGAGAAGACAATTATTTTCGATTCTAGTTTTTTTATTTCTTACTTGTCCTACTTTCATCATAATTAGATCAAGAAGATGATCATTTTTGATTTCAGTTTTCTTATTTCTTACTTTTTCTACTTTCATTGTAACTAAAACAAAAAGATGATTATTTTCAATTCTGGTTTTCTTGTTTCTTCTTACTCTTCTTACTTTCATCGTAACTAGAATGAGAAGATGATCATTTTCAATTTCAGTTTTCTTGTTTCTTATTCTTAGCTTTTTTTTTGTTGACTTTCTTTTTGTTCTCTTCATTTTCATCAGATGAAGTTATAAAAACTGGCTTCTGAGACGTTCTTGATAATGGACCTGCAATACCATATTTTTTATGAAATTTTTGAGTATTCAATTTATTACTGATTAATTTCTTAGGTGAGAAAGACAATTTATTATTTTTTTTGTATTGTCTAATCCTTGATTGTAATCTAAAAAAGGAATTATATAATTTTCTGGATTTACTTCTTTTTGTTTACCTCTTTGGATTCATTTTATATATTCTAACAAATATTTTACTTACTCTTGTTCAACATTTGCATCTTTTATTAATAAAGGATTGTAGACGTTATTTTTTATCCTTATTATGTAACTGAACAGAATAACTTACCAACTTCAATATATTGACATTTATTTTTTGCAACTGATTTATTATGCATATCCAATTTTTGGAAACTGTTTTCTAAAGAATCAAAATTTAATACAAATTTTTGTTTTAGTGGTACTGGTAAACCTAATTCACTATAATTATCTAATTATTTCTGCGTACGTCTAGCAGTTTTCTTTTGATTTTATTCTTTATTTTTAGGTAGCTCTAAAGACATTGATGTTCTACGGTCATCTTCTGAAGAATCTTCATGATTAGAACTAAGTTTCTCTTGACTTCTTTGTTCTTTACTTTTTGTTCTATGACTTCTATCTCATTTTTGTGAAGATTTCTTTGATGTATTAAAACAAGTCATAATTGAAGATTGAAGTAAAAAAAAAATTGAAAATATATTTTCAAAATAGACTTTTGTTAACTGAATCATTACTTTTTAAATTATTACAATATTATGATATAATTATTACTTAATAGTTAATTAAAATATAGTTTATTATAGTTTAAGCAATTCTGATCAGTCCTGTTAATTATGTTAGTTATGTGCTATTTATGTATTATTATATTTATATTGTAAATGTTTATTTATAAATTTACCTTAATCGAATCAATTTTATTTGTTTTGATTAAATAAAAATAATGCATTTAAGATATATAGTCAAAATACAAAAATCGGTAGTAAAGTATTCAATTAAAATTAGAAGCAAAGTTACTTATCCTTGTAATAAATGTAAAGGAAAATTGGTTGATCCAAGAATATGAAAAAAACATAAGGCAGGAAAAAATCAAATGAAAAACAAATATCTTAAATCTAATTCATCAAAGTCTACAATAATTGGTAAATCAACATCAAAAAAAAATTTGAATTGATAATGATGATGGTGAAAAATTTAGTATATCATTAACAAATTCTTCTAAGTCTTCAAATTCTACAAAATCGTCAAGTTCATTAAGTTTTTTTAAATTAGAATAAGAGCCGATTTGTATTCTATTCAAATGAAACAGAAAAATAAAGTTTTAAGTATTGAAACATATCAGTCAGTGTGCATGTCACATAAACCTGCTAATCCTAATTAAATTTTTGTATAACATTAAATTGAGTATACTTCAAATGCTCAAAAAGCATTTTTTTTTCTAACAAACTGTAAATAAAAATTATTATATTTAATAAATAAAGTCTTATTCAACCTGAAATAAGTAATTTTTTATTTGCAGAAGTATTATTTTGACTTCTATAACTATTATAAAAAATAGTATATTTTAGTATAAAGTTAAGAGATTTTTTTTTCAGGTACTTCTTGACTAAAANCTTTATANCTAAATACTTGTAATATATNTCACTAACTATGACTTTGATCTTTATTAAAGCTTCTTATATGAAAGTTTTTGAGAAAATCACAAAAATCAGTATTTTACTATAATATATTATATAATTTTAAAAGGTATTTAATAAAAG
>QKYT01000136.1:150057-165349 GCA_003550305.1 Glomus cerebriforme | reverse complement strand
ATTCAGATCAGTTCAAATCAGATATAATTTAATTAAATTCAGATCAGATCAAATTTAAGTGAAATCTGATCTGATCTGATCTGTTAGGAGCACTAATTATAACTTCCAACTGGTAAACATACATACAGGTTTGCTTATATTAAGTGGTATTTACCAGTTGCTAATCATTTAACTCAGTTTTACTGCTGAATTGAAAGAAATGATGACTGTAGTATTAATATTGAGCTTTAGAATCCCAATGAATTTTATGAATTATCCTGTGATAGCATAATTCTGATTTATAATATTTACAGTCAGTTTATTCCTGCTAATTTTATTGTTAAAAAAAGAAATAATAGTAAAACTTATATGGCAGTAATACTAATAAATAGACAATTTTATTTGTAATCATTTAATAATATGTAATTAGTTTATTTTATTAAATAATATTTGCTATATTACGATTTTACAAATTATTACAAATCAAGTTACTAATTTTGTTTAAATAATTGCTTAATAAAACTACTATAAATCGGTCAATTCAATTACTTATATTGTATTTAATCGGATATGTACCTTATTGATTACCAATTTTTGCTTAATCTGATATATATACTATGTTAACTAATAGTTATCAATCGGGCATATACCCAATTGAACAGCATTCTACCTGTGTATTAGTGATTAAAATCAGGATCTAATGAATTTCTGTATTACAGATTTTTTTTTACAAGTAAAATGATGTCAAATTGAGATTCATTTAAGTCATTTTAGAATATCTTAGAATGACCTAAATGAGCTCCAATTTTTTTGTTTTTCTTTAGCAGAATACCTGATTGATGACCAAATTTTGACATAATTCATGCATATCAAGATTATTAATTAGGTATCTGCAAGGTTATCAATCAGATATTTACTTTGTATACAATTGGATATATATATATATAACAATATCACTAGTCAAAATAGGACAATTCAGCCTAAATTTGACCAAGTCAAATATAGGTTGAATGATGAACTAATCTGCGTCAAATTAAGGTCAATTTTGGTGTAGTTAGGCTGCTAATCACCTTTAATTCAGAAAGACAATTTAGCTACTATTCATACTTAATTAGACCTTAAAAAAAGCTAGTATTCAGCCAAAAAGATGCTAAATTCAGCCTTAAAAGGGCCAGTATTCAGACTTAAAAAAACTGATATTTGGCCTTAATTTAGTCTTAAAAAAGCTAATATTCAACCTATATTTATCACAAATTTATTTTATTTATAAAATTAAATATTGTCATATATTAAATCTAATTTATTATTAAATAATGCCCAATTAAAAANTACATACAAATATTAAAAGTACTTTCAGGTTGTCAAAGTAAACTCTAAAAAAATAAAATTAAAATNAAATTGCGAAGTTTTCAAATTAATCCTATAAAAAGAAAAGCTATTATCATGTTAAATGTTTAAAGTATTATAATTATATCGAATACTTTAAGTATTGATTTTATAAAAAGATCACTATACTGAATAAGTATCTTTAAGTATTATAAAGTTAATTATATAGAACTAAAGTTAATTAAAATAGTCTAAAAAAATTAATTAGCATAGTTAGTTAGTTGATCTTATAGAAAAAAGAGAAAAAAATATGTTAAATAAAATACCTTTAAATGCCAAAAAGCTCTTACATTCAAAAAGCCTAAAAAAAAAAAAAAAAAATAATTAGCGAAATTTGATCTTACCAGTACTAATAATAAATAAACTAATATGTTATATTGCCCTTATGCAAATATTCATAGGAGTGTTTTATTTTAAAAAGAAATAAAATAATAACTAAATATAAAAAACTAAAAAAAGTTAGTAACAAGTAACATGAAATTAAAAAACTCACCATTTTTAAAAGAGTGCCAGGTGAATAAAATAAAAAAATTCAGTTAGTATGAAATAAAGACAGTAAAAAAAAACCTAATTTTTTAAAATCTTACTTTCTGAATGAAGACTTAAAAAAACAAAGAAAACAGCTTGTATAATCCAAAATCACTTAATACATCTTTCATCCTCCATTGGATTTCTCAAACTATAAATGTTTAATATGTTTTGTAATATTTTATTATGAAACTTAATACATAATTTGCTTAAAATTTAGCTATAAAATGCAATAGAAATGCTAATATAATTCTTTTAAAAAGATGAATTTTGTAATAAAATATCACAAAACTTACCACCTAATTTACCTAAAATTCATCTAAAATATTAATATATACTGTATTTCTCTAAAGAAAGTAAAGTTTCATCTGTAAAATATAAATGTAAAATACCTTTAAAATACCATTTAAATCTACTATTGAACCAATATTTTATTATAAATTTTTGCTAAAGTTAAAAAAAAAAAAGAAGTTTAAAAAGAACTTAAAAAGATCACACATATATATACTAATTTAAGTTTTTTTTAAACTACTATGAAATCATATGTTATGTGATTTAAAATATATGCATTTTTTTTTCTCTTTTTTTTTTTAATATAGTATTATAATAATACTATTTAGCTAATTTAATAGATTTAATATAAGTCATTAAATTTATCAATTTTTGACTTTAAAAGTTGCTTTTCTGCTTTAAATAAGATAAATTAAAATAATTTTTGGGAGGGTACTAAGTACCCCTTTAAACCCCCTCTTCTTTAGCCTTTTTATCATTTTAAAATTTTTTTAACATTTATATTTTTATATTTTTAATTTTTATTCTTTATTCAACTATAATTTTACAATAAAAAAGTTACAATTTGGCCATTATTCTGCAGATTGAATATAGGTCAAATATAAGTTTAAAAATTAGTATGCAATTTGGCTATTATTCTGCAAGGTTAAATATAAGTCAAATTGCATTTTATTACTAATTTAAGTTAAATATTGGCCTAATGCCATTAAATATGATTTTACAAATTATTACAAATTGATTTGCTAATTTTGTTTAAATAATCACTTAATAAAATAACTATAAATTGGTTAATCTAATTATTTATATTGTATTTAATCGGGTATGTATCTTATTGATCACCAATTTTTGTTTAATCTGATATATATACTATGTTAACTAATTATTTTAATAGTTATTAATTGGGTATATACCTGATTGAATAGCATTCTACCTGTATTTATCACATTATATTAATTAATCTAATGAATATGAGAAAATTACTATATGTACTTATGGATAAATGAAGTTGATATACTACAGTTTGTTAACTAAACAAACCAAATATTGCAAGTTTCTTTAAAGATATTATGGATGAATATAAAATAGTAATGATGCTGCATCATCTTGTATGTTGCAGATTTATAATATAAGATTTATAATATCTTTTATAATAAAAATAGATTATAAATGATATTAACTTACTTTATTTAAAGTTTTATAAAATATGAGGGAGATATTGTGATCAAGTAATTTATTCAGATAATAAAAGATGCCTGTTCAAAATAATACAAGCTGTCATCTGTGTATTGTAATGATTCTTTATTTTCAATCTTATTGTTATTTTTTTTACTAACTTTCTGTCTGACCTATTTTTATAATTATGAAAGAATGCATATGTACTGGTCCAATTTGGAGAAAGTTAATAATGGGGATACAGTTATGCATAAATACATTCATGATACCTTCAAAAAAATATTCTGGAACTCAAATTATGATACCATTTGATAGATATATATTCATTTATTTTAAAATTTTTGTTAATATTTACCTTATTTTTTAATAAGATATATATTTTAATTATTATTTTAATTAAATAGGTTCTGTATAATATTGTATCAGCAAATAAAAATTTAAAAAAGTATACGCTTTCAGAGAGAAGTAGTAATATATTTTAGAGATATAAGGCTTATTGCGATTAACAGTTTTTTTATATATACATGTAATATACAGTATTTGCTATTTGAAGTAAATATAATGTTTTATTACTGATATTTTTTCTTATTGCTATATTATATTATAAGCAGAATAGTAATAAATTTATGATTATCACTTTGATTTAAACCTTTGATAAAAAAATTCTATATCATTGTATAAGATTTTTCATTTTTTTTCTTTCTATATTTGTTTTAACTTCTAATATTTATTTTAATAAATGATATTATTTCATTTTTGAAAATAAATTTTAAGTTTATAAAATTTAATTTACAGTCAGACCTACCTCTATATAGTCACCTCCTATATAGTTACAACTCTTTATAAGCATCCGATTTTGAAAAACAGTTTTAAATCATATTAAATTACCCTATACAATTACAAATTAATTATAATCACTATTATCTCATAACCTTAAACATATATATTATTTTTATTAATAAATAAACCTCTACATAATCATTATAATTTTAGTCATAAAATAAGTTCAGTCAGAATTACTATATCACGTGATTACAATTTCCTTTTTAAGAATAAATATTACACATGCATAAATTGGCAAAAATTTTTTTATTAAACAGCTATCGCCAAAAATGGAAATATCTGAATTATAATTTACTAATTTCAGCTAAAATTAAGAAATTTTTAATTTTAATACCTTTATATAAGTATACTTCTATACAATCACCAATTTTGAGAGAACCAATTAGATAACTATATGAAGATCTGACTGTATATTATAATTTTTTATTGATTTTAAAATTTAACATATATTAGATTATTAGGACTTTATATTTATTTATTCTTTTTATAATTATATAATTGATATTTCTTTTTTTAAAAAAAAATTTAATAAAAAATTTTTATTTAAAAAACATCATATTTAAAATTTATTTTTTTTAATAAATGTTCATATTGTAAAAAATAAATATAATTAGAATGAACTGAAATAAAAAAATTTTAATAAAAAAGCTTATCAAAATTCAACATTTTTTATAAAATGTTATACTTTGTAGATTTTGGCTTTTCTAATTTCTAAACTATTTTAAGTTTAAATGTGAATATGGATTTCTTTTGCAATTTTTTCAAAATTAATTTTAGAACTTTTTACTAATATTTCTTTATATTTTTTTTTTGTAGTTTTTAACTTCTCTGAATATTCAAATATAGAGTATATATTTTCTTTAATTTTTTTTTCAAATTTAGTTTTAAAAGCCATTTACTAATATTTCTTTTAATTTTTTTTGATATTTTTAGCTTTTCTTAATATTCAGATTATAGGGCATATATTTTCTTCAAATATTTCTTTAGAATTAGCTTTAAAAATTTTTATAGATTCTGGCTTTTTTAGATTATTTTAAATACAAGTATAATTTTTTTTTCACACTTTTATTTGAAATTAACTTTAGAAAAGTTTGCTAATGCTTTTCTTTTTTTTTGTAGATTTTGGCTTCTCTAATATTCAGATTACAGAATATATATTTTTTTCTTAGAATTAGTTTTAAAAACTGTTTGATAATGCTTTTTCTTTTTTTTTTGTAAATTTTAGTTTTTTTAAACCATTTTAAATATAGGTATGAATTTTTTTTGCAATTTTATTTAAAATTAATTTGAAAAATTTGCTAATAGTTTTTTTTTTTTGTAAACGTTAGCTTTCTTGATATTTAAATCAGAGTATAAGTTTTCCTTAAAGATTTTTCAAAATTAGCTTTTGAAAATATTTACTAACATTTCCTTTCCTTTTTTTTTTGTAGATTTTGATTTGCATTATCTTGGTAGTTGAAACTAGTTGCTTTAATATGAAAATGACCAAAAGTTTGAATTTTTGGATTTTGGAAATGGTTTGAGATTTTGGCATTAGTTTGGAATTTGTGATTTTGGCAACTTATATAGTATTTGGAATTTGGCATATAGCCAAAATGTTTTAGCATTCAAGTTTAATAAACATAATGTTTATATACTATATTTTGTACTAAAATGTGATATAAAATTAAAATCAAAGGAAGGGAAATTAAAATTTTTTATTATTAAAATCTTTTAAGGTAATTAAATTTGAAAATCATCTGGAGTGAAATTTAAATTAATTCTATAATTTATTAATAATAATAACCAAATCAAATCTTAATTTTATAATTTACAGTTATTATACAATTATTACTATATTATTACATATTAACAGGTAAAAGGATATACTATTCTCTTATTTATTAAACTAATTACTTTTTTTCCTTTAATAAAAAAAAAAAAAAAAAAAAAAATAAAATTAAAATAAAGAAATAAAAAAAAAAAAAAAAAAATAAACACAGATAGATATATATATGTTTTTTTTTTTAAAAAAAAAAAAAAAAAAAAAAGAATGAATAAAATTCAAATACAATAAATAAGTAGAAAAAAAAAGAGAAGAAATAAGATTATTTTTTCCAACCTTTTTATCCAATAATTTTTTTTCAAATTTAAACATTGTAAACACATTTTCTTTGTAATTTTTTTAAGAAAACTTAAGTTTGAAGTAAATATATAACTTTTCTTTACGGGAAATGAAATCAAGAATAATCATAATACACTTGCCACATGTCTGAATAGTGTTGAAAAACAAATAGTTAAATGAGACAAATATTTGGTTATTCTTCCATTTGTCTTTTAACACCTCTCGAAGGTTGAGGTGGTAAAGGACTAGAAGAATTTGTACTACTGCTAACGGGCGGATAGTGCTGTGAAGGGTGACCGCTGGGATATTGTTGATAATTAGCGCTTCCAGGAGGTGGCATAGAAACAGGAGGAACACTACCCGGAGGAATATTACCTTGAGAACCAGGACCTTGTGTTGTAGGATATCCTCCCATTGGACCTTGACCTGAAGGTCTCAAATACCCTGCTGGTGTACCATATTGTTGATTCGAAGGCATTGACGAATTTGGTCCCAATGAAGTAGCATTAGTAGGTGAAACTATTGGTGGTCGAATTCCTGGTGATGTCGGGTCAATTTTTATTGGAGAATAACCTGGTTCAGTTTCAATCATTGGTGCACTCGATGGTGGAACTCCAACTCCAGGTGCTCCCATTCCTGGTGGTGCTGATCCCATGCCTGGAGGTGGTGCCGAAAGTCCCGGAGCAGGAACAGTTCCGGGCGCACCGGTTCCAGTAGGAGGGCGACTTAACATCATTGGTGCTGGGGCTCCTAAATAGTAAATTGAGATTCCACAATTACTAAATTAAGGATAAAAAGATATTTGTAACTTACCACCAAATGGAGGAACTGCTGCACCCGGAACTGCTGGATTCACTGTTGGTGGAATACCGGGAACATAACCATATTGAGGTGGAAATCCTAAAGAAAGAAGATAAATTTATTAATAACATACAAAATTTTATGTATATAAAAATCATTTTACTTTGAAGAAGAAACCGATTAAATCTAACCTGATTGTCCAGCTCGTTCATATGCCTTTGTGATTTCATCAATAATTGCTTGTGCTTTATCTTGCCCTAATTCTATAAATAGTATGAAATTTTTGTCTCAAATCGAAAAAAAATTGATAACCTGTATTTCAGTTACCTGCGTAATAGTTCCTAACGTTCATAATATGATTTTTACCATTATTGTGAGCTTTCCTAACTGAGGAGGAATCTAATAAAATTACAAATAATTTAAGGTCTATTAAAAAATCAAGATAAATAAATGATAAAATATTTTAAAATATTTACCGTGTGTAAGATATACATCACAGTAATCTATAAGATTGTTATTATTAGAAGTCCGTTTTGCAAAAACAAATAAGAAAAGAAATAAGAAAAAAGATTCCGTAAACTTACCACAATAATATTTCGGCATTATTTTTTCAAAAAAAAAAATTTAGATCTAAACCAAAGAAATAAAATAAAAAAAATTCCAGAAAGAAAGCGATTGATTCGTTACCTGTTATGTTAATCATAAATCACGTGAAGATCTAAATTTTCAAAATTCTAATACAAATTCAGCGTTATTTGTTTCTATCATTTATTAAAAAAATTAAAAATGACAGATGGACCTCCAGGTTTTATTTTTATAAAATTTCTTTTGACTAAAAGTATTTATAAGTTACTTAAAAATTTTTTTAAAACGAATATAGAAATGATAGCTACACAAAAAGAAATGGCTGAAGCAAAACTTCCATTAGGATATAGAGATTATTGTGCACATTTATTGATATCATTGAATAAATGTCGTACCGAAACTTGGTATTTACCATGGAAATGTGAAGATGAAAAACACTCATGGGAAAAATGTCAATATGAAGAGTGAGTTTTACAATTTTCTTTTTTAGATTTCAAATTGTTATTAAATAATTTTTAATTGTTGATAATAAGTTACATGAAAAGAATGCGTCTTCTCGAAAAACGAAAAAAGAAAGAGGAACAATCGAAACCGGAAAATAATGCTTAATTTTTGAATTTTCCTTCCATAAAATTCTGATAGAATTTTGCGATTGACTAATTAGCATGAACATAATCATCTTCTAAATATTCAAAATATCGTTAAGGCAATTGACAGGAAGTTGTGAATTGTAACATTTTAATAGAAAAACTTTAGTATATAACGATCTCAGGTTAAGGATATGAGGAGTTTTTTTATTTTAATTGGTAGATATAAATTATTATTAAAAACTCGGTTAATTAGAATTCTTATTTTCTTACTTTATTTGGGTTATGAATAGTAAATTGATCATTACATTATCTATTCTTTTGCTCAGTAAATAAAACTCGTCTGCCAACTTTATATAAAAATATTTCTAATTAAAATTTTTTGAATTTAAATTGTCAGTCAAAAAAAAAAAAATTTCTTAATTTTACCTTTTGGATCATATTTAACAAACGATAATTTTGGTAATTGACGTGGTCTAACTCTTGTAAAAAAATATCCTGTACCAGCTGTTGAAACAAGTCTTACTATTGTTGTTCTAAAATAATTGAATAATTTAGCTCTTCGATATCTCAATATTCTATTTTAAAATTAGTCATTACCTTGCTTTAGCCTTCTTTGCCACTTCAAAAGTTATATATATTAATAAATTTCAAAAGAATGAATTATTTTGGCGAAGAGAAAATTTTATTTGACTTACTTATATATTATGATAATTCAAAATGTGAATTGAGGGAAAAAAAACTTTTCCTGCTCCAAGTATTTATAAATTTAGACTCAGTGGCTTAGCAATAAATCATGTCGATCATAGATTATCTCTAAAATTTCTCATTTCGCTATTCATTTTTTTTATATACAAAAAACAAAATGGTTCATCCCTTATGCCCTTTATATAATCTAATAAAAACTCATTCAATAAATAATTTAATAATAAGAAATTTCGCTTCACTAAAAGAGAATATAAAATCAAATAAAATATCAACAATATCTAATATATCATCTACAAAATCAAACCGACAGGAAATATCGAATAGGCAAAAATTTCGACAAATAAATCCTCCTCCTTCTATACTTAAGGAAATAGAAGCATTAAAATTAGGAAAACCACGTAAAACAAAAATAAGTCGGTTCGCTACTAAAGTTGCTATTATTGGACGAAAGAAATTGGAAAATAAATTAGGGAAATTAGAAGTTGAACAAGAGGAATTGGAGGTTTGCTGATAAATCAATAATTTTTCTTAATAGATGATTAAAACAGTTAATTTGTTTAATTGTATATAGTTACCACATTTGACTTTTTTTGCTGGAGCAAAAATTCCATCGTCGTTTCCCCCAGAAAAAGTTCCCGAAGTAGCATTCGTTGGTAAGCAATAATTACACATAATCTCATAAGCGGTAATACTAATTTTATTTAAATTTAAGGACGATCCAATGTGGGAAAGTCATCTTTAATAAATGCATTGGCAGATACTACAGTTGTGAGAACTTCAGATAAACCAGGCCTTACTCGACAAATTAATTTTTATGCTGCGGGCAGAATATTTAATATGATAGATATGCCTGGATATGGATTTGCTTACGTAAAAGAGGAGGAAATAACTCAATGGAAAGAATTGGTGTGTTTTTTTTAATCATTTTTTCGATATATTTGATATAATTTTAATTTTTTTTTTTTTTTTGTAAGAATAGATAGAAACTTATATATCAACCAGAAAGACACTTAGAAAAATCTTCGTAATTGTTGATGCTCGACATGGTAAATTATTATTAAATTTTTTTTTTTTTTGGTTATATATCTTTAATTTTGAAAATAATATATATATATATTTTATATATAAAGGAATTAAGTTAGCTGACATAGAATTTCTCGAAATGCTTAATAAGTATATAATAATCATTGTTTTTTACCTAAAATATTATTAATACTAAAAAAAGTTTTCATTTTAGGAAAAGCATTGAAATTCAAATCGTATTAACAAAATGTGACATGGTGATACCCCCAGATTTAGCTAGACGTTATGTAATAGTTAAAGAAAAGTTGAAACAGTATAAAAATGCAATTGAAGTTCCATTAATGGTATCAGCAAGAAAAAAAACTGGAATCCTCAAATTAAGAAAAGAAATTTTATATACGGTTGAAGCATTAGAGAAAGCGCGTCGAGCTATACAGAAGAAATCGATTTTAATTGATGATGAAAGAAAAATTAGAGAAAAGGACGGAAACAATATAATTAAAGGAAAGAAGAAATCGAATTCACGCCGTTCAAATGGAAAAAAGGAAAATGCACGTTTCAAAGAAAAGATGAATTAGGTAAATGTCCATAAGAGTTCGTGATATCAACAGTCTCCTGTGATGTAAAATAAATCTATTTCACGTTGACATATGATGATTATAAAGTAATAATCACGTGACTGTTTATATGATCTTCATACAATTGTCAAATGTTAATTATGAAATGATTCACATTAATTAAATTAAATTATTACAAGCCATTCAGCCACACACAATTTTATTATTCACTTTTTAAAGAAAAGTGCAAAAATTGAAATCTCATGTCTATGTGTTGAAAATTATGATATGCCCCAACGGGTAAATCGCCCATAAGATCTTCAATGCGTTGAAATTCGCATTTATGTCAAACTTGGATTGCGTAAGAAAAATCAGCCCAATTTACCGCCAACTAGTTTATAAAAAAGGCGTTATTACATAAATAGTTTGTTTTATTTGATTGTATTCTTCTTCATATGATCTTACAATACATTAATTTTTTATATGGAAATTCATAGGATATTCAACATTTGATAATACAAAATCGGCCAACAAATTTTTTTTCAGGTAAAACTGAATAACACACATGTAACTTTATTTCATGCGATTATTTTTTGGAGGCGGTGTACCATAGAATATCTATATAATAGACGATTTTTCCCTTACACCATAAAAAAATTTCCCAGGGAATTCAAAAAAAAATAAAATATAAAATATAAATACTTTCATTCATAATAAACATTTAAAAAAAAAGACCGTTAAAATTTTAAAATGGCCTCAACTACAGAAACTACTAATGCGGATACTTCTAATACACAGACAACTGCTGCAAACGTCACAGCAAAAGTGTCCGGGTATATCACTGGCTTAAAAGACAATGTATCATCTGGGGTCAATTATGGCGTAGAAAGGGCTAGAAGTATCGCAACCGAAGTCTCTCAAGATATTCAAAAACAGGCTACGAATAGTAATGTGAATTCTCCTTTACCTTCCGACTTTCTTTCTACAGTTCAAAAAGCTGCCAAAATTTTGAGTAGTTTTACTGATCCTGAAAAAGCTGAAGGTGGATTGGATAATGTAATTCCAAAAGATGTCATTGTCAATGCTAAAGGATTAGCTATCTTTACTGCCATCAAAGCAGGTTTCTTTTGGTCCGGCCGCGTTGGTTCAGGATTAGTAGTTGCAAAGTAAGTAGCTATTCATTATTAGTTATTTGATTTTAATTTTTCTTGCGCCAGCCCAAGTTCTAAATATACTTTTTCCCCTTATTTTTAAGACTCCCTGATGGAAGCTGGTCTTCTCCATCATTGATAAATATCGGTGGTGTAGGATTTGGTGCACAACTAGGTGCCGATGTCACTGATTTTGTTATTGTTCTTAACACCGAAGATGCTGTCAAAGCTTTTTGTCGTGGAGAAAATATTACCTTAGGAGGAAACCTGTCAGTTTCAGCGGGACCTGTTGGATTCGGACATGAATACTCTGGTTCACTTTATGAAGGTGCTGCTCTCTTTTCATATAGTAAATCGAAAGGTCTTTTTGCTGGTGTATCAGTAGAAGGTACAATAATTATTGAACGTAAAGATGCAAACAAAACCTTCTATGATAAAGAAATTTCTGCTGAAGAAATTTTATCCGGTAAATGCGATAGACCTTCAAGTACTACTGGTGTATTGTATGAAACTATTAAGAAAGCTGAAGAAAGGGAAACGAAAGCTACACAATAATTTTTTAATATTTTTTAGCATTATTATTAGATTAAAGCATTTTTCTTTTGTTTAGCATTTTTCACTTTTTATATTCATTTTGAGATTAAAGTAGGTTTAATTTTTTAATTTTTTATTTTTATTTTTTATTTATTATTTATTGAATTGAACTATAATATATAATATATATTCATATTTAAGCAACAAATAAATAAACATTTTCATTTACAATATAGTTTTTATTAAATAAATCGGATATGTAAAGAGGACGAAAAAAAAATTATTGTTTGAATAAATTATCATTTTTAATTTTTGTCTCTATTTGTTTCATTGAAAATGTAAAATATTGTAGATTTCTTTTGAAATTAATTTGTTTCATTTCTTCTTTACCTACAAAAAAATGCATATAATACAGTAATTGAGATAAATTAATTATTAAAATACACAAATCGAATGAAAGTTTAGAAATTACTAACTTGCTTGTTCTTTTTCCGCCTCACTGATTAAACGTTTTTTCATTTCAAGCTGTTTAAGTTTTTGTGCATATTTTAATTTATCTCTAAATTTTTTAATACCCTTTTTAGTTAATGGCATTTTCATTTTTTTATTTTGAGTATCATTATTAGAAAGTAAAGTGGATTTGTTGACGGGATTATCTTTTCGAAGTAAATTTAATAACTTGGAAAATTTGTCAGGTTGACTCGTTGCATAGGATTTTGTGGATTTCATATTTGAAAATTGAAAGATGAAAGGATAATGATCGTCAACGTATTTTATCCATCTTCTGGATCACCCGTGATTCTATTTTACCCAATTAGACCCTTTTTTTTTTATACTGTAGAAATTTACGCTAATTGGTCGTTGATATATATTGTATAAAAGAGTTCACTCAAGCACTCATATTATTGCATCATTCCTCTCTTTAAAGAAGCTGTTGCTGCTTAAGTATTAAGTATTGATCGCAATTGATCACGAGAGAGGTGCTTACGCTCTAAATCAACTAAATGGTAATTGATTTACAAAGAGAAATGTTTGAATAAATGGTTGGACAATGTTTTTGCGACTACAGATCATAGGGTTAGCGATGATGAAACTCCGTTGGTATTAAAAGGTAATAAATTAAAATGAAAAATTTTAATGAAAATACTACCAAGGATTGTACTGCTATTACCAAGAATGTTGTTTTGGATTCGTATCACGTTTATTAAATATCGAAAGACTTTATAATTACTCTAGTAAAATAAAAGAAAAACAATTTTCTTTTTGTGAACATTAGAATGTTCCAATTACATTACAAAGAGAAATAACATTATATTTTAGGAGCTCATTTTGAAGATTTTCTTCACAAATTTTATACTTGTCAAAATTTCTTATGCAAAGAATTATTTGAATCTCGATGGGTATTACTTACAAATACAATTAAAAATATTTAAAACCAACTATTATCATTAGCATTA
The DNA here is from genome assembly GCA_003550305.1 of Glomus cerebriforme. Taxonomy (NCBI): domain Eukaryota; kingdom Fungi; phylum Glomeromycota; class Glomeromycetes; order Glomerales; family Glomeraceae; genus Glomus; species Glomus cerebriforme. Next base: position 151,642 of record QKYT01000136.1, on the reverse strand, counting down.
ACAATAACTGTCATCCAAACTTATGACAGACAATTTTATTATCAAAATGTAACTAAATAATATAGTCTTTTTAATCCTAGAAAAACTTTTTCTATTCACAATTTACACATATTATTAGTGTCTATATTATATTCATGCAGTAATAATCACCTGCTATGACATTTAGCAAAATTCTAAAATACTATAGTTATATTAAAACAGAAATTTTATAAAGCAACATTATATTGGTAAAAATAATATTAAAAAAATCAATATTAAATAAATAAAGGATAATAAATTAATTTGTATTACTAAATATTAATGCAAATAATTATTACCATATCATTAAAATTTTGAAAATTTAGTTATTAAAATTTTCTTATAAAATTAAATTTTCATGATTTTCATAAAAAAGTAACTGAACAATTTTAGAAATACTTTTTTATTTACAAATTTTACACATTAATAGTATGTATAATAATAATCATCTGTACAGATGGTGGCCAAAATTATCCGGACACTTGTGATTATTTTACCATCCAGTGATTCAAATTTTACAAATAAAGTCTCATTGGATTCGTCTTATTAATATGAATCAAATGGTAGTTACCTCATATCTCTAGCATTGAAAGATTACGAGATAATTGTTAAAATGTCTAAAATATAGTTTTTAACTATATCTTCACATTTATTGATCCTGAAGATATGATCTAATCATCATTTGATTTGTCTAAATGAGATGGATCCAATGAGCCTTTATTTGTCAAATTTGAATTACTGGATAGTGAGATAATATCATAAACATATTCTAGACAAATTTTTAATTTAAGAAAAATTGGATATTCTGGCAATTATCTCATGATCCATCAATGCTATAGACATAAGCTAACTATTATCTAATCATCCAGGAATCCAAATTTGGCAAATAAAGGCTCATTAAATACATATCATCAAGATGAGTCGAATGGTAGTTAATATAGTTTTATTATAATCTTATTTATAAATATATGATTATCAACTACCTAAATAATAATTATACTAACTGTATATTATATTATTTGTCAGTTAGTTTATTATTCAGAGTAAAGCTAAAAATACTATATTTTTATATACTATGAAAAAATTTCAATTATGTGAGTATTACAAGCATTTCTCTATTCAAGCTAATTAAATCATACTATTATCATATACAATAGATTTTTATTTATAATATTACATTCAAATTTTTATTTCAAACTTATAATAATTTTTATTTCTTAATTATAATATCTAATGGATAGAATTGAAAATAAAATTTTACATAAATTAATTTATGATTAAAGTTTATGATATAATTCTAATTAATTTTTGTAATTAAAAATAGTTTATAAATATTTTGTGATCTATGTATCTGATATAAATAATATTTTTTTATTATAATAAAAATAACAAAATCTATAAAATAAAAAAAGATTATTGAAATTGAATCACTAAATCATGAGATAGTTTTTTAAGTTTTGAATTGAATCTAATACTGGTCAAAAACTGATTTATCTTACAGATATCTTACAGATATCTTATAAATATCGGGTACCCAAAATGCAGAAAATCTGCTATACATCGGGTA
>QKYT01000136.1:122989-140066 GCA_003550305.1 Glomus cerebriforme | reverse complement strand
TATATATATACAGTATTCAGTAAATCAGTTCGATAAATCACAAAACCGATACTGATACTGAAATTACTGAAACCGATCGGTATATTTACCAAAGGATTCAGTTCAGTAAATTGCAAAACTGATACCGATCTGATATTGAAACTGATCAGTTCAGTTCGGTAATTACCGTTACCGATCGGAGCCCTAGTTTTATAAGTTTACTTATTTTTTGAAATAAAAAAAATTTTAAAATATCATTTAACTTTACATATAAATAATTGATTTTACTGTTTTTGTTAATCATTTTTAAAAATAGATTTGATAAAAATAAAATTTTTATCAAATAAGTTAATAATAATATTTAAACTACTTTTAACAATCTAAGTAAACTTGCAGAGTAATCAAAATTAGATATATTTAGTAAGTTTCAAAAGCTATATATTAATATATAAAATTTTCTTTTTATAATTTTTTATTATATTATATTAACTAGCTGTATTACAAATCTGGCATACATTTCATTTAAGTAAAATTATATATTATAGATTCATAGGAATAAAAATAAGTGATAGATTTTACTTATTGTGTATATTTTATACTTTGTTGTATAATTTTTTTTTAATGTAAATAAAATAGAAGTTCCTATAATATTTTATATTTAAGATTGTTAAAATACTTGTAATATATATATTTTTTTTAGGTTAGATTTACATTAACAAATTAGAAAAAATTTTAGTTGTAAAATTATATTCTTAGAGTAATTTTTAAAGTAATTATCGCTATTTTCGAATTAATGTGATCAGATAATAATTTATCGATCAATTAAAATTATCTAATTAAAAATACTAAAAATACTAAAACTAACTAAAAATAATTTTTTTTGATAAATTTCATTTGTGATCATTGGTTAATTGTATTTTACTGATCTTATAATTTTTTCCTAATTAGTACTTAAAATAAAATGTTGTAAAAAAAAAGTTGAAATAATTTTTTATGTTTAAAACTATTTAAATGATTCAAATGGTAGAAGTTAATTGTAAATACCTTTTAGATACATGTTATTCATGCCAAAAATGTTTATATTGTTTTAAATTTTTACAACAAAATCTATATGAATATAATAAAAATAAGCAATCAATAAAAACTAAATATCCAAAACACAGACAACAAATATATCAATGCTCTTTTACTCCAAACTTATCATTTCTAAAAGCAAATAAGTATCTGTTTGATATTAATTTTAAGTTTGGTTATAATAGTAACTTTAAAAATTGTTTTTTTATACCTTTTGTAGCACTTATAATAGTCAAATTTAACAATATAAAATGCTGATAAAAAAACACAACAAATTCAAATAAAAGAAAATGTTAATAAAGTTGCTGATGCTAATGAAAAGAAAGGATATTTATCAAATAAAAGAGAGGTTAATAATGTTAATAATTAAAAAAGATCAAATATTCTCTTTAGTAAATAGTAATGATAAAGAGGAAGAGAAAGATGATAATATATAAGATAAAGAAAATAGTGATCTTGAAGAAATAAAGGTACAGATTATTATTAGAAGTAAAAATATAAAAGATCCTACAGCAAAAACTTTAAGTATTAAATCTATTAACTATAAAAAAATCATAGAGAAAATAAATTTAATAGTTCAAAAAACTTTGAAAAAAAAGTTATGCTAAAGGATTATATTATATCATATAAGGCTCAAATGAACTTGAAGATGAATTGGATTTTTAAGAATTTATTGATGAGTATAAAAAAGTGATTTTAGCTGGCAAGAAAATGTCGATTATAATAGTTATAAAAGATAATAAAACAAAGAAAAAAAATTCACACAAAAAGGTAAAATCTTTTTATTTATTGTAAGATTTTATAACAAATAAAATTTTAACATCTTATAATTTTTTAGAGTTCAGATGAGAGTGAACTTTCTTCTGCTAAAGAATTACAATATACAAAAAAAAAAAAAATCATGTGCAATTCACAAAGAAGATTTATCAAAAGAAAAAAGAATGTGATCTGAAGTCATTTCTACTTTATGTAAAATATATACTGGAAATATAATTTACATGCAACATTATGTTTTATTGAAAAAAATTAACATTTGCAACTCAATTCTGCTAGACTATAACTTTGGTCTCATGAAATAATAAGATTTTCAAAATAAATGATATTTGTTTATGTAAAGACAAATAAAAAATTTTTATTATTTTTATTTAGATAAATAAAGAAACTACCTATGAAGTGCCTTCATCTTATTTAACATTTAATGTATACTTGTCAATAGAAATAATTTGACAATACAAGTACAAATTAGTCAAATACCTACTACTTCTATTCCTATTGTTATTCAATTATTATCACAATTTTATCAACATTTTACTTTTCATAATACAAATGCTAATTTAGCATCACCAAATACATTACCTTCAATTGGTAAATTTCTCAATAGTCTAGATCACAAACATAATTGTGATGTGTATTCTAATTTTGAGAATGCTTTTTGTGAAGAAGAAATTACTGTAAATATAATCAAAGATTTATCAGATGAGCAATTACAACAACTAAAAGTAGTAAAAATTGGATGGCAAAAAAATATCAAACAAGTAGCTTAAAGATTTTGAAATATATTAGATTTTTTTTTTGTTATATATAAATTGAAGTTATCTTTTATTTTTTTTTAATAAATTAACTTTCTAAATAAAATTTCTAGTAAAACTAATTATTCTAAATATAAATTGATACTTTAAAAAATATTTGTGCTATTTGAAGTATAATCTAACTACATACAACTAATAATGCATATATAGAATCATTACAAATTTTCATAAAATCACAATTATGTTTAATCCATGATTTAATGATTGAAAATGCAATTTCAATTGGATTAAAATCAGGAGAATAGGGCAGAAGGAAAACAATATAATATCCTAATTTCTCTAATAAAGATACTAATTCATTATTATGATGAATTCTAGTATTATTCATTACAATAACACTATTGTCTCCTAGATAAAAATTTATTATTAGTACCTAAAAAAAAATAAAAAATGCGTCAATTATAATACAAAATAAATAAAAATTAGAGTTATTGCTTACCACTTGATCAAGAACAAAATCAACAAATTTTTTTTTATCATATGATCCTTCAAATATATTAACAAATCCATCTAGTGTAAGTGCAGACAGAATGGTATATTATTTTTCTCACACAAAAATTACTTTTTTTTAAGCAGGTGTATTTTTAAGTAAATATTCATATAATCAGAAAAGACTTCTTTCATCTTTAGCACTTTCATCAATAAAAATGAATTGATTTTACATATAATGCTTACCAATTGTAACTAAATAATATGCATGTACAATCTCATTTTTTTTCAATGTTACTTTTTGTAACTTATATCAAAAAAAAATTTTGAGATAATTTTACATCTAATAAATACCAAATAAAATATTTTTTTTTCTAGTAATTTCTAAATATTGAAATGATCATCAAAGTATTGTAATAGACACTCTTTTTCCTATTAAACATTCCATTTCATATACTAACTTATTTAAATACCAATCCATTTTTTCTCTAACAAAATTTCTAAGTATAGTCATATTTCTTCTATTAAAAAGTTTTCTTTAGCCAGAAATACTACCTTTAAAAGGATTTATAATATAAGCCCAATGGTTATATTTCTTTTTTATCTTATTTACAATACTCTTACTCATATATAATATACTAGCAATATCTACAGTTAACAAACTATTGGTATAGAGATAAATAATATGCCAGTATAAGTCTTCATTAAATTCTTTAGGTATATTTGAGGTTACCTATAAAAATAAATGTTTATTTATTATAAACTATATTTGTAATTGTTTTGGAATTTATGGAATCTTTTAGAATTAGTTAGAAATCAGTACCTACCAGTTTATATGATACTAATAAAAAGACGTGACAGAGATAATAAAATTATAAAGAAAGTGATACAATAGTGGTTTAGAATTATGTTTATTAAATAATATTTATACTATATATACATACGTTAGTTTTTTTTGTAATTCTAAAGTTGATATTTTTATTTAAATAGCAAATTTAGTGTTAATTACACTAATTCAAAAATGGCAATAATCTATTAAGATTTAGATTTAAAATTGGAAATAGTTGTAATCTTTAATATTAATTCTAATTAATTTTTTATTTTTTTTCTGTTTTTCAGTTGAAATATTATTAATATTTCTTTTACTTTTTTTCTTTAGAGAATGTTTTTCTGGACCTGAATTTTGGCTTAAGTAAGTTAGGAATGAAGATTTTGAGGTTTTTTTGGATTTTTTTTTGTTTTTAAAATATTATTAATGTTCCTTTTTATATTTTTTTTTTTAGGAAATACCTTCCTGAACTTGGATTTTAATTTGGATCATGAAAGTAAGTTAGAAGATTGTGTTTTTCAGGTTTTTCTTTTTCTTTGTCTTTGAAATATTATTAATGTTTTTTTTTGCATTTTTTCTTTAAGAAAAGCTTTTCTAGATCTGAACTTTAGTTTGGATCATAAAGGTAAGTTGGAAGGTAGTATTTGTTTTTTTTCTGTCTTTAAAACTTTATTAACATTTCTAGTCAATTTGGTAGTATAAATAGATTAATTCGAATTCAGTCATTTTTTAGATGAATGATCAAATATAGCATACCTTTAGGAAATGGCCTTAGAGATTTGAATGAGTTAGGATTTTCAAAATAGATTTTAAAAAATATAAGTATAACTTAAATGTTTCTTTTTTTCTTTAATTTTGTAGGAAATCTAAAATCTTATCTTGAAAGGTCATTATAGGTGAAAGTATTTTTAATTAAAAAAAGAACGTTAGTTGTCATTATTAATATTCTTTTTTTATTTATTTTTTTTGTGGATACTACTTTAATCTCATGATAGTGTTTAATTTGCTACTATAATAGTGCTTTAATTTTGTGATGATATTTAATTTTGTAATATTACTTAATTCTGTAATAGTGTTTTAATTCTAATTTTCTTTATTTTTATTATTATAAACTTTTATTTTTATTCCTGTTTTCATCTTTGTCCTTTATATTCTTTATTTTATATAATAAAAGCTTATATAATTTGTTATTAAAAAAATGATTGTGATAAATAAAATAAATAAAAAATTAGCCAATAAAATTATTTGTAAATTATAATAAATGATAAAAATTTGTAGTAATATATTTGGCCAATCAAATTTGATTAAAATCACATGATTTAAAGATACATTATAATGTAAGAGCATATAAATTTTAAACCCTAAATATAACTAATATAATTAATATAACTAATAAAATAAATTTAACTAATCTAATAAATCTAACAATTAACTATTATAATTATTATGATTTTTGTGACTAAATATATGATATCACATAATCTACAAATCATGTGATTTTCATTTTCTAATAATATAAATAGATTGATTAATTAAATGATTATCAGTAATTTATTTTATATGTTTTTTATTATAAAAAATAAAAACTACAGAATAAACTAATTAATTTCACTTTGATGAAAAAGTTAAATATAATTTAAACAATAAAAAGAAGAAGAAAAAAATAATAAAAATAATAAAAAAAAAGTACTATTTAGATAGAATTATTTTAAGTTATATAAAGAATATGAAATAAAGACAGGAATATCAATTTTAAAAAGACTTTAATAGTAAGTACATTAACAGTATTTTTAAAATTATCATTAATGATAAGAAATTATTTATATATATAAGTAACTAGTATTGTTTATAAACAATTTTTTTTATTACTATTAATACTATTACTAAAATATGAAATCATCTTGATCTTAAAAGTTAAAACAGATAAAGTTATTTTATGTGCTAAATCATAGTTAAAAAAAGTATTTGTAAATACAAATAATTAATCATTATTATTAGATTATAATAGAGATTTTTATGTAATTAAATGTGTATAATATAACTTATATGAATTATATAATTTACATGAAGAGATAAAAGAAGAAAAAAAGTATAAAATAAACTAGAATTTATTGGATGATAGTAGGGTTAAAGAATGGATATTTTAAGTTTTTTTTAAAAATTTTTTTGAAATTTTAAAAATAATAAAAATCAAATTATTATACATAAATAAGAATAACTAAATAAATTTTTTAAAAAAAAGTTTTTTTTTATTAATTATATAATTTTAAATACAGTTCAGAACTTATCATAATTGATTTATTAAAACTTTAATAAAAATTGAGTTTCTAAGTTTTAATTTTTAAAACCTTAAAAAACTAAACTTAAATTGAATCTAAATAAATCTTAACATTCTTAAATTTAGATGATCAGCTGATGGACTGATTTATGCCATAATTATTTTATTTGCTATATTTTAATTTTACTGCTATAATTAATTCAGCAGGTTAATTTAATTATTAGTTATGGTATATTGGCATTTAAAACTCAAAACTATAATTATTACATTATAATATGTCAGATATAATACAGTAATTAAATTAAATTTGCAATATGTATAACTATCAATTTTAGTTTAAATTACTAAATATGCAGTTGTCTTTAGATAAATATGAAGTATCATTTTTTTTAACGCATTTCCTTAAAATACTTGCATTTAAAATAAAATTAAAAATACTTTCACATATTTTTAAATAAATGAAAAAGAAACTAAAATAAAAAAGAAAAATTTTGGCACTAATAGTACTATATAGATCTGCCTGCATAAATAATTAACAGTTAATAATAAAGGAGTTTGTATTTTATAAATTACAGTATAATGCAAAAAAAAAGAAAAAATAATTTTAATGTATAAATATATTTTGGTATTATAATTTATATTATTTGAATTCTCTCATTAAGACAAATTGAATGGTATAAATATCATCTTTCTAACATCAATAATAACAGATATATAATTATATAAACATTTAACAAATTTTGAAAATAAAATATGATCTAATGATTGGATTTCAATAAAATTTATACCATTTGATTCATCTCAATGAAAGGATTTAAATGGTGATAATTTTATCATTCTAGCATTGATATTGGCAGAGTTTTTTATTTTTTTTACAAATTCAAACTTTATTAAGTTTAAGAATAAGGAAAAGACCCATAAGTCTCACAGAAATATTACTATCTAAATTAATATAATACATAAAAGTAAAAACTAATTATATACTACATCTATAGACATACGTATTCACATTTTCAAATATAACTTTTACAATGAGCAGTATAATCCAGATGACTTGAAAGCAAACTCTTATAGCCACTATTCTTTATCGATAACACTAGCTAATATTTTCTCTTATTGGTATTTCTGCCTGTCACAACAGTTAATTAAACAGATCTGTGAAGATTTTGATAAAATATTGAATTGTCTACTGATATTGCATTTCTCAAAACAAATTTTAGTAAAAGAGATTAACTATCAGGATTCTCTGATTAACATACAAGTATTCTTCCATGTCTCCCAGAAGGTACCTTCATTGTCTCAGTTGTAAAATACATCAAATAAAAAACTTATTAAAAAACATTTGGATTGATAGTTAATCAGTACCACGTGATCTACTATGACATATCATCAAAAAACCTAATGATCATCACATCATCCTCTTAAAATAAACAATAACAACTCCTTAAGGACCAATCAACAAAAAGTAACACCAAATAAGCCTTATGCTGATCATTTTTTTCAGTACTTTCTATTTCCCAAAAGAAAATGAAAAATATAAACAAAAATGACTAAGACTACTCCAAAGAAATAAAAATAAAATAAAAACAAAAAACAAAAAGGAATAAAATTAGGAAAAACAACTATATCTAACTGCAAAAAACCTAAAGTAAATTTAAGGAAAACACCAAACTTCATTCCAAAAAAAAGTTTTCACCCTCAAAATCCTTTGCAAACCTTTCATTCACAAAAATCTAAAGTTAAGTAAAATCGTTCTTTTCCCTACAAAACTTTCTATTATTTTTTTTTTCTGACTTCAAAGAGATAAAACTTGTGCAAGACTAAATAGCTTAGAAAATCAAACACTTCCAGAGGTATCGTTAAAGATCATTATCCAAGAGTTATAAAACGAAAATTGTGGGGTATATTTAAAAATAATAAAATGCAAACAATCTAAACTATTTTATTAAACATTAAATAATAAGAGGAGCATTTTTACTTAAGATCTTGAAAGCTGTCACCATAGTGAACAAAACCTTCAGGATGTGTTTTTGTTTTGTAAAAAATTTAGTCAGAATTTCTAGAAAAAGAGTGGTCTCTTTTAATTTGATATTGGCAGAGTTATGCTTTAATAAATTTATAATATATAATTTTTGCTAAAATTGCAAAATTGGATCTTAATTTCTGCAATTTGCAGACCCATCTTTACATATGGATGATCTTATATCAAAAAAAAACAAACTGGCATCTTCAACTTTAAAATAAAAGAAAAAAAAAGTATTACATATTAATAATGCTATTTTTTGTATATGAAAAAAATTAAACAATTGCAGAATAAGATTCATCGAAAACAATCAAGTTCTTAACTGATGAATTTGATGTAATTATTATTTTCTCTTTTGAGATTTCAGATATGATAAACAGAAAAACATGAAAGATAAAAAGAAAAACAATTAGAAAGATGCTTTGTTAATTTCATTACAAATTCTAATAATATTTGATTTCAAAAGTAGAAGAGAAAGTAAAGAACCAGTCATGTAATAATTCAAAATAAAGCTTACAGTCTTATACATTAAAGATATATATATGGTATGGAAATATTCAGAAGATTGAAGAATTAAAAATGTACAATTACAGGAATTGTGATATACAATCAGACCTCTATATAGTTACTCTTTATATAAGCATATCTCTTTATAAGCATCCAATTTGAGAAATAGTTTTAAATTATATTAAATTATCTCTTTATAATTACCAATCAGCTATAATCACTATCACCTTATAATTCCAAACGTACTGTACATAATAATTAAACCTCTATATAATCACTATAATTTTAGCCAAAAATATTTTTAGCCAGAATTACGAAAATTTAAATTTCCTTGAATAATTTTTTTTTGTAAAATTGCTATTCCAAAAAAGGAAATATCCGCATTATAATTTTGCTAATTTTGGCTGAAATTAAGATATTTTTAATTTTAATACCTTTAATACCTTTATATAACAGATAAACACCGATTTTGCAGGAACCAATTCGACTATATAGAGGTCTGACTGTAGAAATAGATAGAGATATTAATGGCGCTCGGGGAATTTTTCTCCGATGGAGCCTTGATTCTCTCCGGAGATCATGCAATCCATCCGTAACTGATAAGGCAAACAAATACCTTATTTTTTAATGGCTAATATAATTTTAGATGATAAACAGGATCTGGAAAATGATTAAATAATCAACTAGATCATTTAGTATTTTAGCGAAATGTAAGAATTGAATAAATGATATAAAATGATTCTTTGCTATTGCTCGAAATGTGATACAAGTATTATACTAATCTAATTACTGATCATCTAACTGCTAAACTATTTATGATTATCGCATGATTATTATGATCTTAGACAAAAATTTGATCGATCACCAACCTTTGTTGAAGTATATAATAATATAAAATGTACAAAGAACGTTCTCATCTTTATATTATCAGGCTATAACAATGTCTATAATTGAAGGTTTATCTCACATTGTGTTAATCGCTTCTTCAATAGAAAAATATGAGAATAGTGTACAGTTTTATAGTCTTTTTGGTTATCAAACCATTTCGCACTTTGTAAATTCAAAAGTCCCGACAAATGAGGTACAGTTTTTACCGCAAGAGGAGAAATTATTGCATTTATTTGGTAAACCGCCAACCAAAGATATCACATTAAAAATTGTGTTAGCAACAAATACGAATGAGAAGGAACCTTTTCCAGAAGAAAAGGACTGGAGACTTGAGCAAGCTTCATTAGTTTCTGTGACAAATGATATTGTGGTATGATATATAAGACGTTTTGCGCGTTGTTTTAATTATCTTTTATTTAAAATTTTATTAAGATTTTTCTTAATTAAAACTCAAGGCTGTCGAATCAATTTTAAAATCAATCAATATTAGATATCAAAAATATACTTATCCCGATGTCAATGAATCTGATCTATTAGCAACACCACCTCCAGCAGATTTTGTTCATACTGAAGTTTATACTCATGATCCACTTAACAATTTGATCACTTTTACCAATAAACCAAATCCATTTAGTAAATCAATTTATCCAATTAAACCAAAATCGCCTGTACAACAGGATATTGATATATCAACACAACCAAAAGTTGAAAGAAAAAGAATTGGTGTATTAACTAGCGGAGGTGATTCACCGGGTATGAATGCTGCAGTAAGAGCAATAGTAAGAGTAGCGATTTCACGCGGTTGTGATGCTTATGCTATTTTTGAAGGTTATGAAGGTAAGTTATATTAATATTAAATAAGTGAGTAATACGCGAAATTAATTTAAAATCTATTTTAATACAGGTCTGGTAAATGGTGGTGATATGATTAAAAAGTTTGGTTGGGCTGATGTTAGAGGTTATCTCGCTATTGTAAGTTAAAATATGTGTTAGATATGTTAATAGAACTTCAAATTAATTGAGATTATCTGTTAAATATTATAGGGTGGCACACTTATTGGTACTGCGCGTTGTGCATCTTTTCGCGAACGTAAGGGCAGGTTGAGTGCAGCATATAATTTGATTAAGAATGGTATTGATGCTTTAATTGTTTGTGGAGGTGATGGTTCTTTAACTGGAGCGGATGTTTTGAGATCAGAGTGGCCGGGTCTATTAGAGGATTTAATAAAAGAAGGTATAATTTCATGGGGAAAAAAATATTATGTCTCAAATAAAATACGTTAAAAAAAAAATTTTATTAACTTATAGGAAGGATTACTATCGAGGAAGCAACACGGTTTAAACATCTTACAGTAGTTGGACTTGTAGGATCTATTGATAACGATATGTCTTCAACAGATATTACTATTGGTGCTGTTACTTCATTGCACAGAATTTGTGAGGCTATTGATAGTATATCGTCCACAGCTTTAAGTCACTCTCGTGCATTTGTCATTGAAGTTATGGGAAGACATTGCGGTTGGCTTGCATTGATGGCAGCAGTTAGGTATATAATTATAATATGTTTAAAATATTTCTAGTTTAAAGTTATTTTATTATTTATATTAATTTAACCAAATTGATTAATAAAGTACCGGTGCTGATTTTGTTTTTATACCTGAACGACCTCCGATTTCTGACGATTGGGAGAGTGAAATGTGCGAAACTTTAAAGAAAGTAATTGACATTCTCATATAATTTACTGCAGATATTAAAAAAAAAAAATCTTTTTACGTAACAATTTTTACATTTTATATTAAATTTTCTTTTTAAAGCATCGTGACCTTGGGAAACGTATGACAATCGTTATCGTTGCTGAGGGTGCTATTGATAAAAATCTTGATCCAATTAGACCTGAATACATTAAGAAACTTTTGACTGATCATGGTCTTGATACAAGGGTCACTACGTTGGGCCATACACAGCGTGGAGGTAAACCATGTTCTTTTGATAGAAATCTGGTGAGTAAATTTATGTGTATTGGTTCTATTTTAAAATAATTTTTTATTTAAGAAAAATGTATTACATATATAAAATAGGCGACAATTCAAGGTGTTGAGGCCGTACAAGCTGTTTTACGAGCAACACCAGATACTCCATCTCCTATGATTGGAATTCGAGAAAATAAAATTACATGTGAACCATTAATGAAAGCTGTTGAATTGGTTAGTTCATATTATAGTAATGTATTCTTCATAAAATATCTATGTAATTATATATATTTAATTATACACTAGACACGTCAAGTCGCTGAGGCTATTGCACAAAAGGACTTTAGACGCGCAATGGATTTACGTGATCCTGAATTTTCTGAAGATTATCAGGCCTATATCGATTTGGCAGTTGTAAATGAAAAATTATCTCTTCGGGAAAATCAAGTTCGTATTAGATTATCAACATGACGAAAAAAAATTTTGATTAGTCAAAATAGTAATTTTTTTTTAGTGTCTTCGGTTAGGAATTATACATATTGGTGCACCAGCTGGTGGTATGAATTCAGCTACAAGAGCAGCAGTTCGTTATGCACTTAATCATGGACACATACCAGTTGCCATATATAATGGGTTCGATGGTCTTTTACAGGATAATTTGCGTGAACTTTCATGGATTGACGTTGATGGTTGGGCTGGCAAAGGAGGTTCTGAATTGGGCACAAATAAAATAAATATATCTGAACTTGATGTGGGAATGATTGCATATCAATTGCAAAAGCATAGAATAAATTCTTTACTATTAATTGGTGGATTTGAAGCATATACTTCACTCATCGAATTGAATCGTTCCAGGAATCAGTACCCAGCATTTTGCATACCTATGGTATGTTTACCTGCTACTATTTCAAATAATGTACCAGGAACAGATTTCTCTTTAGGAAGTGACACTAGTTTAAATGCTATTGTTGATAGTTGTGATTCAATCAAACAATCTGCATCTGCGTCAAGAAGACGTGTATTTGTCGTTGAAGTTCAAGGTGGTCATTGTGGTTATTTAGCAGTTTTGGCTGGACTCGCAGTATGTAAAAAATAATACTTTATTTATGTAAAGTTACCAGCTTTGTTTTTTTTAAAAGAACTCTTACTTTATTTTAGGTTGGTGCGACAAGCGCATATATTCCTGAAGAGGGTGTGTCTCTTAAGAAACTTCAAGCAGACCTCAATCATTTAACTCGTAGATTTGGAGAAGATAAGAAGGGGACAAGTTCAGGAAGATTATTTCTTAGGAATGAATGTGTATCAAACACGTATACAACAGATGTCATTGCAAGCATTTTTAAATCGGAGAGTCGTGGGCTTTATGATTCAAGAACAAGTATTTTAGGTCATATTCAACAAGGTGGTACACCTTCTCCAACTGATCGTATACGTGCTACTAGACTTGCTGTAAAATGTATAAAATTTTTGGAACAATATGCGTTACCTCCTACATCAGAAAAAATAGTATATCCAAGTATATACACAAATGTAAAAGAATCTGCTGCCGTTATTGGAATTGAAGGTGCACAAGTTATATTTACGGTAAGAACAAATGAATCGTATCATATGTATATATTTTTATAAAAAAAATGGATTCTTATCATTTTAATTTATTATTAGCCGGTTATTGACTTATTATCAGAAACAGATATGAAGAATCGTAAGAGTACAAAAACTTGGTGGATTCATTTAAAAGAATTGGTAGAAATATTATCAAAATGGGGTAAAATTACTTTTTTTAAAAAAATTTAATTATTAACGTTTGAAGAGTATACTCAATTTATTGTTACTTTATAGGGTATTCTGATGAGGGAGTTGAATCCAACCAACTTTTTTTTGAGACCCTTGATAGTGATCTACATAGAGAGGCCATATATTGATTAATATCAGAAATGATAAAATATAAGGATCTTTATTAATCTATATATCACAAGTAATCGTGTCGCGGGTTTAATAAAATTAGCTATAATAGGCCCACTCGGTACTTATGTAACGTTAAATAATAAATAATCATTGTACTGTATTCGTTAAATCTAAAATTGTTGCAATATAAAAAATGTGTCTAAGGAAAAATTAGTCTATGATTATTAGAACATAATTTTTCTAATATTCACTATATACACACTTGTTTTTCCAATTGCTTATAAATCTGGCAGAAACTTTGTCTAGGTCTTGGCCAGATTAGCAGTAACTTTCGGTCAGATCTGCTAGATCTGCAACATTTCTGGGATTGGTTAAAGTATCTATTCCAGTATCGCCAGAAAAATTTTTCACCCCACGTGATTTCGGCCGGCATTATATATTCTCGGCCTGCATTAAGAAATTTAAACATGTGACAAATAAGGTGTGACAAATAGTATTTTCCACATCGAAAAAAATCTGTCCCTGGAATACATAGTAAAAATGGAAAACAGGGAGGGTGTGACACCAGTGACAAATTTTTAATGGTCATGTAGAGATAAAAAAATTTTCTGATGATACTGGAAAAGATGGTTAAAGTGGGCATATTTCGTAATGATTTGATAGAATTTTTGGCCAGCATTATGTATTAAGAAATCTAGGATTTCCATCTATTAAAAAAATTCTGCTTTTAAAATGGGTATATAATATGAAATAATAAATATTTTGCTATGATTACATTACTTTAGATGTCTTTTAAGTTGATTACATAAAAACTAAATTATCTATAGGATAAATCTGATTATAACATCCTATTACATGTTTTATTTGTAATAATTCCATGAAATAGGTCTGAATAATAGTTCCAACAAATAAATTTTTTAGCGGCCAAATTGATTTAATCACATGATAAATAAAATCTGTAATTTTATTGGACTGTTATACATACACATGATATAATGATAATAAAATTAATATATATAATTAGCCAATTGATTATATTTTTCTCACATGTTAATAAATAAATTTCTTGTTTGCAAAAGAAACTTTTTTCTATAAAAAAAATTATTGTTAAATTTCTGAGTTAGTTTTACAATTAGTTGAATAATTTAAAGCATAATAAAATATTTAATAAACTATTAATAAAATTAAATAACTGTTTATTATTAAAGGCTTATACTAAAAGGAGAGTTACTCTTCCTACTGATCCTTATGTCCATTTTTTTGAAGATGTTTTAGAAAGAAAAGTTGCACTTTTTGCCATTTTGCACTAAGAAAATGGTCTTTTAGTCTTAGGAAAAGTTGTTCTATGCTGCTGGAGTTAACTAAAAAGGTTTAAAAAGTTTAGATAATAGTTTTCAGTTTACCAAATTTCTTCACAAATCAGGTTCATGATAACTTTCAGTCACCTACATCTTTCTCTAAATTAAAATACCTGAAGGACTATTTGGTATTCTAAGCCACCTTTTACATGTACAAGACAAATGGGTTGGACTTGTGACTACTTCTAGTAGCACCAGAAATAAGTCTAGCGCAAAATTATTTTAAAAGTAAACAACTTTTTCACAGAGTTGAAACATGGACTTAGCGCAGCAGAAAGAGTCTTTTCTGAAGTATAAGTTTAGTGATAATTTCCTTTATTTTTATTTTATAATCATTTTTTAGTGGTGAAAAAGTGGAAGGACATCAAGTTTTCAGACTCATAAAGAAAAATACAAAATTGGCTTTGAGTTTTTCATATATCGCTATAAACTATTCAATTTTCCTTGATTTCAGATTTTTTGAACTTGTGCAAAGCAGTTCTTCTGGTAGGATTAGGGGAGTACTAAAAATTTTGATTAACAGCCAATCATCTGTTGATGATTGGTTCTCTTGTTGTAATACATTCTTTAAGTTTTAGTTTCACAGTAATGATCCTTATTTTAGCTTCTAAGATGATGTTATAGATAGTTGTTATTAGAAAATCAAAAAAAAGTAAATAAGAAAATATGGATGCAATGTTAAAGTACATAGATGTGTGAATGAAATTTGATGAAAGGGAGCAAGATCATTTTTCTTTTGCAATAGATATATTAAGGATTAAGATTCTTAGAAAAGGATAAGCTAGATGATTACGGTATTTAAGTATGCATTCACTCTTTGGTAAAAAGTTGACTCGATTCTCAGAAGAATGTCTGGTGGTGCTTTTAGGAATTGGCCTATTTTAGAGAAATATTACTAGGGTGGGGATTTAGAATTAGATAGGTATTAGGTGATGGCCTTCAGACGAGACAGTATAAATAGTCATCTCAATTCATCTGAAATATCTATTAGGTTGACCTAATACTGGTACTGGTAATAGGGTAGAGAAATAGAGGTATTAGTTAAGTTTTTATTCTTTTTTGTATTTTAGTTATAATATTTTTAGATAGTTCTTTCTTCTTGGAGATTAGTACTAGTAGTCAGCTTTTATAATTTTTCTTAAATGTTTCATATTAGTTTAAAAACCTAATTGAGTAACTGGTATCCTTTGTTCTGAAGATTAGTACTAGTATTCAGTCTCTAAAAAATTATTAATATTTCATACTAGTTTAAAGATTCAGAGTGTTAAAAAGAAATTCAGATGAATTGGACAAAAGGTATTTATCTTGAAGGGAAATTTGGGAGAACTGGTTGAAAGGATTATTTTTTGGTATTAGCACTAGGGTATGGAGGAGAATCAGAGCATATTAATATCTAAGAAGGATCTTATTTCAGTCCCCACTCTGAGAACTCATATTGCATAAGTATGACAGGTAACATTTTTCCACTTTATAGTAAAGAGTATATTATGAATATATAATCTTTATGGTTTTCTGACTATGCGTATTGAGTAATCTAATAAATAAAAAATATTCTTATTTGTCTTGTCTTTAGAAAAAAAAAAAAAAAACTTATACTAAAGAAATTGTATTTTTTTATAAACTATTGAAATGTTATTTTAGTTTATTTAGCATTTTAAACTTTTTAAAATATGATATTGTTTTGTTTTTTATTTAGTTATTACTGAAATATGATTGATGTCCAGTATCACAAAAATAAAAATTAACCAATCAATGATATAAAATTATCAAAATTTAAATTGCTACTACTTTATGAAAAATTATTTTAGAAAAAATCTAATTAATTAAGTTTGACTTATTTTATTTTTTTCAAAAAGTAGTAATAATTTGAATTTTGTTTAATTTAGTAATTAGAACTAAATTATATACTGTAAAAATTATTTATTTATTTATAAATATTAAACTAAATATAATAAAAAATAATAATATGTATTAATATAGTAAAAGTAAAGGAACAACTCTTCCTGTTGATCCTTATGTCTATTTTTTCCAAAATGTTTAGGAAAGAAAAGTTGCTCTTTTTGCCATTTTGTACTAAAAAAGTGATCTTTTAGTTATAAGAAAAATATTTCTACATCACTGGAGTTAATTAAAAAGTTTTAAAAAGTATGAATAATAGTTTTTGACTTACTAAGTTTCTTTGCAAGTCAAACCTACAAAGGACCCCGAACAATATATGAATAGGTAGGATTTGAGTTTGCTTATTGAA
>QKYT01000136.1:93748-121354 GCA_003550305.1 Glomus cerebriforme | reverse complement strand
CTACAACTTTACTTAATCTCATAAAGTAGGGTTTGAATGCCGATTTTGAGTTTAATATAGAGAAACTACAAATTTTACTTAATATATATAAGTCACAAAATAGTTTGCTTAGCAGAGCCAAATTTTCTTAAGTCATAATGAGAGTTTGCTTAGCAGAGTTNAAAATAGTTTGCNTANTNATNATAGTANATTTTNAAATTTTCATCTGACCTATACATAGATTGTTCGGGGTCCTACCTACGATAACTTTTAGTTACTTACATCTTATTTTAAGTTGATATTTAAAAGGCTGTTTGGTATTCTAAGATATCTTTTATAAGTATAAGATAAAAGAATAAAACTTGTGGCTGCTTTTGGTGAACCTAAAAGCTAGTCTAACATAAAGTTTTTTTGGAAGTAAAGATATTTTTCACAGAGTTGAAGTATAGGCTTAATATAGTAAAAATAGTCTTTTTCTAATGTTAAAATTTGGTATTTATTTTTATTATAATTTTAATATTTGTATTAGTTGATAAAAAAGTGAAAGGAGTATCATTTTTTGGTATACTTTGTGCTTTTAGAACCCAGCAGATAAATATTATATTTAATTCAATATACTTTAATATTACTATAATGATATATTATTATAGCAAGTATTTTTTGAGCTCAAATTTTGTTTAAGTTGAACTGTTGGAAAGTAGAAATTAGGAGGATATTAGAAAAATGATAAATAGCTGATCATTTATTAGTAATTAGTTTTCTTATTGTTACATTCCTTAGGTTATTTATTTTACAGATAATGATCCCTTAATTTAGCTTTTTAGGGTAATGTAATTAAGATTTAGTGTTCTGAACAGATCAGATCAGATCAGATTTAATTTAAATCTGATCTGATCTGAATCTAGTCTAAAATAGATCTATACTGATCTGAATCTAACTAGATCTAATCTAAACTGATCTGAAACTGATCCAGATTTAAATTGAACTAATTTGAATCTAATTAATCTGAAACTAAATTGAATTGAAACTGATTCAAATCCAAAACTAAACTGATCTGAATCTAATTGTTCATTCAGTTTTCTAAAAAAAAGAGAAGGAAGACGTTAATTATGTTCTCTGAAAGTAAAAAAATGAAAAAAAATGAACAAACTAATCTTTTAGTTACCGATAAATGGCCAAGTTTTTAGTGAATAGTAAGTGAAAAAATATAAGTTGAGTAAGTAATAATCATAATTGACTTTTTTTAAGGTCTGTATAAATAAGATCTTTAGAGAAACCTGGAATATTAAATAAGATGAGTAATCAGATCAGTGATTTGAGATTTTCTTAAAACAAACTTGAAAGACTTGAGGTTAATCAGATTGGGAGGTATGTGATAATACAGTTGGCTGTAGTTTTAGAAAGATTCAATATGTGTTTATACTGAGTAAAAATAGGAGAAAAAGTCTATTAAATTGAGAATCTGCAATTAACGATACTTGAAAACAGTATGTGAGTCATGATATTAACATTTTGTTGTTAATGTAAATCATTTGACCAATTGTAAGTTTCTTAAACTTGATAATGCTACATATATTTCTAATTTTCTTTTTTACTATTAAGGAATCAGATTTAGAAATTTTTTTAGATGAGAACTATATCTCCCAGTATTCATTCACTCAAAGTGGATCTAGAGCTGTAACTTTGGTTACATCTTGTTTTCTACCTAATCTGTCTTCTTTGGCAATCAAGAATTGAAAACCAAAAAAAAAGATTTGTTTCTATTGATCTGTACATTATTAATTTTGAAAAATTTGTTAGAAAGGTCAATAATATGTTGAAGATTATCTTTAGAGTGGCCAATCTACTGAGTATCATTCACAAATGCTATAATAGTAATATGATGATTAAAAGTAGGATACTTTTATTTGGCGTAAAGAAAGTATCAGAAATGATGTCATTTAGTTTTTGAGGTTTTGAGACCTCTCCTTACCCTATCATTATTTATTTTAGGAAATTTAAAATTATAATATAATTTTGGCCAGAATTAAATATATTTATTAATTACTAAAAATAGAAGGTCATTCTGGTCTGACCCTCTTCCACCCTTTAAAAAATGATATCATTTCTAGCTCTTTCCTAATAGTACTGAGAAAACTACTGCAAGAGGTTAATATAACCTAAAGATGAGTTACTTTAGATTTAATGTAAAAGCAGATCGTAAAAAATGTATCATAATAGTAGGGAAATAATTTCACCTTGATTAATGCCTACATCTGCTGTAAAAGGATTAATCAGTCTGTATTCAGTAATCATTGCAATCTGATAATTCTTAAAAAGATTAATCAGGAAATTGATAATATGAATAGGAATTTTAATGCATTTTAAAGCAAATTCCAAAGAAACTATGCCTACTAAATTAAAGGCTTTTTTCATATCTTGATTCACTATCTATAATTTAGCCTTGAAAGATTTAGTGTCAAAGATAATATTATTAAGAATGGAGATCAGAATGTTGATATTATTGCCTGGCAAATCTGTATAATTAGGACCCTTAAAATATTATGTTAAACTAATATAGTAGATAGTTTAATGGTTAGTACTTTGACTACATATTTACAGAAGCACTTTAGAAGTAGTATAGAATAAGTAATGGTTAAATTATAATTCCAATTTGTGGATTTTGAGATTGAATATAATTAAGAAAATTTTCATTTTATTGGTAAGATTAATGATAAAAAAATGAGTTTAAAAAACTGTGTAAATACATTCTGCATTTTTGAAGAGCAGTTCTTGATGAGTTTATAGTTAATTCCTAAAATGCCTGGAGTTGAGTTATGGTTTAACAGTTTGATCACATATAACCATTCTTCTCTTGATGGAAAAGTATAAAGTGAATCATAAATATTTTCATTAATGGTGAGATAGGAAGTGTATACAGTAATACCTCTATAAATGCATACCCTCTTTATATGCACACCATAGCTTAGTCCCAAGCTTGGGACTTAGAGCTAAGTACACTCCCTCTATGTTCTGCATGTGCAAGCAATTCTGAGTCCTGAATATATTAGAATACCTTCCATAAGTGCATTCATGTGACAATTACATATAGTTGACCAATCATTGACAACTATTTGGTCACGGTTAATTTTTAAATTAGTTTAATTAAAATAAATTTGTGTATCATACTGTATAATTTCATTCTGACTATTTTATTTTGAAACCTTTAAAATAAAATTTTTTAAAAATAAAATTATAAATTCATTTTATATCATGTAATTACAATATTTACAAAGTATGAGAATCTTGCTTGATTGATAATCCCAAATTAGTATAGCCAGGGAATATTTTGTATATTTACAAGAAAATTATGCATGTCAATATATAAACAAATCCCCATAGAATAAAAAGTAGATTATTGGATTCTGTTATGTATTTAAATTAAGGATAGAAGAATGATGATTTACCATTATTTAATAATATGAAATCAGTAATATATCCTCTAAAAATGTCTCTTAAAAGAACCATACTTTCTAAAATTCAAAAGAGAGAACTTTATGTTATGCTTGAGATAATAAAAGGACTTGGATTCAGTATGTTAACTGGATTGAAGAAAAATGGAATGTTAGAGTTAATGAGAGTACTATTACTTGTATCTTACAAATAGCAGAAGAACGATTTGGTTCAGAAACTATCAGTCCAAATTCAAAGCGCCATAAATCAGTTACCTATCCAGAACTTAAGCTTGCTCTCAAGAAATTCATTTTAAACTACCAGCATCAAACGGTATTAAGTGATGCGATACTTATTGAAAAAGCCAAAATGATTGCCAATAGATTAGATATTCCTCAAGATGCATTACAATTTTCTTTGGGATGGTTTTATAAGTTTAAGGACTGCAATGGAATTTGTTAACAAAAGCTTGAAGGAGAAGCTTCATCTGCTGATGAAATCGCTATTGCTAATGCTTTACTCTTATTAAAAGAACATTGTTCTAAATATTCTCTTGAAAAAATCTATAACATGGATGAAATAAAACTTTTTTATAGGTAAATCCTTGAAATAAAAAAAATATGCAAAAATTTATCTTATTTATCATGTATAAGTATTGATAATTTATAAGTTGAAACCTGATCGAACCTTCGCAATGAAACGTCTCGCCAGATGTAAAGTAAATAAAGAACATCTTTCAGTTGCATTATGTGCAAATGCTGATGGCTCATACAAATTAAAACCTTTAATTATTAGAAAATTTGGAAGATCACGCTGCTTTAAAAATATAAGAATCCAAACCATGCTAATGACATACCATAATAATGCTAAAGCCTGGATGATCACATCGCTCTTTTAAGAGTGACTTCAGGAATTTAGTTATTAAGTTAGTCTAAAGCATAAAGGTGAATGTGTGTTACTTCTTCTTGACAACTGTTCCAGCCATAAGCTAGCTGACCTTACCTTACAATACATTGATGTCTATTTTTTGCTTTTGAATATGACTTCAAAAATTCAGCCAATGGATGCCAGAATAATTATGTCTTTCAAAAGACACTATTGTCATTCTCATGTATGATAAGTAAAATTATTAAATTCGTCATGTATTTTAGTATTCAAATTATTAAACCTAACTGTTCATTTTTAAAAGTTTGATGCTGCAATATATAGAGGCAGGTAATCATATAAAGGATTTATGCATCAATGTCTTACAGGCAATTTGGTTTATTATTCAAGCCTGGGACGAGGTTAATGCCAAAATAATTAGTAATTGCTGGTGTCATACAAAAATTCTTCCTAATGCAATTGTAGATTTAGAAATATAGTATTATAGAAGATATTTGTCAAAATAAAAACTTGATACTTACTGATCTTGTGGATTTACTTCAAGTCCTTAATCTCTTCAATCTAATGCAGGTGAAAGAGTTTCTTAACATACCAAAAGAGAATGTTATTTACAAAGTTTTTAAAGATGATTAAGTTGTCGAAGAACTCATGTATCTCTTTAAGAATACTAATAAGGAGAATATAGATTTAGATGAAATGGATGATAGTGAAAATTCCCATTATTAGTCCTAACGTAGCAATTACTAGCTTAGAAACTGTAGGTACATTTCTACTTTATCAGGATAATGTGAAAGATTATATAAAGTTAATGAGAAAAATTGAAAAATTTCTTAGAGTCAAAAAGACAGGTTTAATGTGATAAACTGGCATTAATAAATATTTTCATTAAAAAGTAATTCTATTTTCATAAAATATGTTATTTTTGTTTATTAGAAAATTAAATAAAAATACACAGAGTTTAAATACATATACAATTAGATTAGTTTAAATAAATACTGCTTAAATAAAATAAAGTTTTAAAGTTTTATCAGATTTTAATTTGTGTAATAAAATTTGTTTTTCTATTGGCTATTCTATAAGTGCATACTCTTCATAAGTGCACGTGCATGACTGATCCTAGGTACGTGCACTTATGGAGGTGTTACTGTACATCTTTCTAACTATCTGATAGGTTATTGAAATGATAGTTTCATAAGCTAAAAAATGTCAATAAAGGTTTTTTTTTACTTCTTCTTTAATTTTGTATTCTTCTATTAGTAAAATCTCTTTTTCAATAGGCAATATAGATTGTAATTGATCTATAACTATCTTCTTTAAAGAATGATTTAGAATAGAGTTGAGCATTTTACATTAATCATGAATAATATTATAATTTTGAAGCTCTATAGCTTTATTAATTAATTCATTTTTTCTTTTGTTGAATAAAATTTTAAGTGCAATTTAGCAACCTTAATCCAATTAAAGATGAGCGAAAGCCAGTTCATTATGTTAATGTTATTCCAACTTAATAATAGATCAAGATCTGTATAGGATATAGTAGAAAACAACAAAATTGGCTGCCTCAACTTATTTGGTAATATATTCATATTAATTTTAATTATATTAATTATATCTTTAAATTTTTGGATAAATTTAAATTGTTCAAGATTTGCTTATGTATAATGTCTTAGAAATGATTGATAGTTATCCTTAACGTATCGACTACAAATAAGTTTTGAAGCAATATAATTATTAGCTGTCTTTTGAAGAATTAAGAAGATGTCATCCTATACTTGATTGATAAAGAGTAGCTCAATTGTGTTAGAATTCTGCTGATTTAATAAAAAATCTAGTCCTTTCTTTAAACTCTGAGTCTATTTCATTTCTATAGTTGGTCTAGTCATCTTTTAAAGCTTTATCATATAGATAAATTTTCTGCTTACATTTATTATTTTATGATTGTTATATTCTAAATCTGTAACTAATGTGATTAGCAAAATTGATAGAAATAGAATTGATGATAGATTTACTTATTTGAGAAGAAATCCAAATATAATTAATTCTGATAGCTATTTAGTCATATATATAAGTAAAAGCTTTTTCTTGAAAATGAAGCTCTCTAGAAGTATTTATATAATCTAATTTATCACATAATATAAAAAGATTAGAAGCAGATCCTATATGTGACTTCTGCTTCAAATGATCTAATATTTTATTCTGAATGAAGTTAAAATCTTCCATGAGAATATAAAAGTGATCTTTCTGTTGATAATCTCTCATATGTTTGGCAATTTCTTTAATAAGAGCATCTGTGTTGGATCTATTATTAGATTTTAAATAGACAGATTCTATATGAATGGTATATCTCCTAAAGTAAAAGGTTGCTTCTATATAGTAAAAATTAAAACGATCTATTTTTCCTAAATGCTTGAGCCAAGATTTATAAATAATTAAAGCAACTTCAGATCCTTTATTCTTTAAGTCATGATTCAAGAAATATCCTTTGTAATCTTTATGAAGATGTATAAAAAATGTTACTTTCTGAAATACCTACTATAGAGTAATTGTTAGTTCTAGCAAAATCAATCAAGTAGATGAGTTTCAGATAGCAATTTCAAAAATCATTAATATTATGGTAAAGAATTTTTAATTGAGATATTTATCTAATTTGATCATCAATATGAGTAGAAACCTTTGTGAATGTCTGAGAGTAATCAGAAATATTGGAATATAAACTATATTGTAAATGTAAAAAAATGTTAATTTCTTCTATATTATGATTATAATTGTTGTGTAATAATAAATGTGATCCTTCTGGATCTAAGGATGGAAGGAAAAAATTATGGTTGAAAGATGGTATACCATTCTTTTCTTTCTGTAATTTAAATATGTTGTTAAATAGAAGGTGTTGAAACAGAAATGCTTAATTCAATTTCACATAGTATTTACTTCTAATAAAAAATTTATACAAACTATTTTACAATATAATTTTATAATTTATAATTTATATATAAATTGTTGATTTAAAAATAATTATTTTTTAATTTATATATTTTCTTTTATAAAATTATTTTATTTTATTTTTAATGTAATGGTAAATATAATAAAGATTTACTTTTATGTAATTACCCTCCTATATAATCTGATAATTATATACTGTATTAAATATGAAAAAAAGTAATTCAGCTAATTTAATATTTAATATTTATTTTTTAATTTAATTTTTATTTTTTAGTTATTTTTAGATATTTCTCTTTAAATAGTTTTTAAAAAGATACAGTTTTGCTATTTTCTTTTTTATATTTGCTATTTTAAATAAAAAAAAATAATAATATTTAAAATTTAATTTGCAGTTAATTATTATTATATAATTAGTTTTTATTATTATTTCATATCTTTTATATAATCTCTTTTATATGTCTTTAAGAAGTTAAATTTAATTAAATAGTTAATAAAAATTATTTTTTGTTTATATTTTTCTTATTTTTATATACTTAAATTCTTTTTAAATTTAAGCTTTAAATTTTTTTTAATAATTCTAAAAGCTAATTATCATTTTATTTTACTTATTTCTTAAAAATTATCATATAACTAGTTAGAAGTACCTTTTAGCTGAATTTATATAACTAACTTTATAAAACTGCTGGATTATTTTAAGAAAAAAAAAAATTATCTACAAAATATAGGAACAAATAATCTGATTATAATAAGTAATTTTAAATTTTTATGAAGTTTAATATATCTGATATACTTATAATTAAGTTTTAAAAGCTGTTTTTTTTTATCTAATTCTATCAGATAAATTCATTTAAAAAATTTTTATTATTAAAAAATAA
The DNA here is from genome assembly GCA_003550305.1 of Glomus cerebriforme. NCBI lineage: Eukaryota > Fungi > Glomeromycota > Glomeromycetes > Glomerales > Glomeraceae > Glomus > Glomus cerebriforme. The sequence continues at coordinate 113,243 of QKYT01000136.1, read as the reverse complement.
ATAGTAAAAAATTTAAATATTTCATATCTAATATGATCAAAAATAATCTTATCTGTCGTTAGTTTTTTATTTTTAAAGATTAGTATTTAGTATTTTATAATTTTACTATATTTATCTAGTTTAAAAATTCAAGTTGATATCTTGAGAAAGGATTTAGATAAATTAAAATAAAGACCAATACTAATATTAAGAATTATAATGAACTAAAATGAATTTGTAAAAGATAAGAAGAAAGATTTATCTTAGAATAATAAAAAATAAGAAAAAGATTTTTGGTGATTAAATTGTATAAAAATTTGTTAAGAAGAAGAAAGATAGTATAATTTTGAGTAAAAAAGGTATTAGTAAAGATAGATAATATAGTATTAAAAATTTTTGATTAATAAGAGTAATTATTTTAGTTATGAAGTAAAAGTAATTCTTATTTTAGCTTTGTTTTTTATGAATAAAGATGAAATATCTTAGATTCAATACATATAAAATTGTATTAATAAATTTGGTAATAGTACTCTCTTTTCATTCTAATTTATCAGTAGATTAAAAAGTAAATTTATCAGATCATGAGTATCTCTTCAAAATTACAAGTATGTATAAATATCTAAGAAAACTCCATTAGAAGACCTACCTGCCTATTTGTTTTTATGATGAACTAAATAAATAATGTGATGTGCAGTTAATTAAAGTAATCAAAATCATATTCATAAATAAGATTTTAATAAAACTACATTTCAAATAGTATAAAAAAAAATTTATTATATTATAATAATTAACATTAATATTATATTATTATAAAAAATTTTAATAAAGATTATTAAAATCTATATCAAATTGCTTTTTCCTAATAAAATAAATAAAATATATAATCTTAATACAAGTTTAATAAAAAAAAATGTATACAATTAAGAGAGTAATAAAAAATATAATACATTATATTCTTTATACAATAATATAAAACAACAAATATAATTTAAATCTATATATTTTTTTAATAGCATCAAAATATTACAAAAAAAAAAAAAATAAGTATAATAAAATAAATCTTCTTTAATAGAGCAAACCTTCTATTAATTCAACTTTGTTTTCTAATTCTCAATTTCATTAACATCAAAAGTTTTTCTTGCAGTTTTAATATCTTTTTCCATAAACAATAATTCTTCAACACGTGCAAGTTTCTTTGGATCATTTCTTAAAATAAATTTAAAATCATCAACAGTAACTTTGCGATCTTTAGCTACCTTCGATGCTTTCAAACACTAAAATTCACAAAAGTATAAACATTAGTAAAAAAAAAAAAATTCAATTAAAAATTGACAATAATTTTAAAAAGTGATACCATTTCAGTAATATAATCATTTACAAGTTCTTCCATTACATTTACCGTATCAGGTGCTGGGTCAGGTTCATCTCCAAACCCATACATTAATAATCGTACTAAAAAAAAATTGAACGCGGATCTTTGTTATATCTAAATCTTCAACAAGTAAAGCTTTGACTTTTAAAAATACTTACAGTCTTTCGTAAATATACCCTTATTGCCTTTAGGCGGACGACCTCTTTGCTTAGTGGACTCAGCCATAACAAATTGTCATTACGACTGTACATCAATTTATCAAAAGTTGGCAATGTCAGGTGTCACAGCCGATCAGACAAAATTCACACTAAAATGTATATATAGCAGTAATATAATTTATTTCGTACAAAATTGCAATTATGAAATCCATTGCTTCATAAGACTTGGTAAACTATTATTATTTGAAACTACATCAACTATTTGTTCATGCAAAATGGTTAATCTCATCATTCTAAAATCTTTTGGTAAATCTTTACCATCAGCTTTTCTGATTATAGCCCTTTGTTCTAAAAATTCAAATTCTGCTCTTAATAAATGTTCTTTTATCAATTTTTGTTTAAATTTACTACCGGATTCTTTTATATAAGACTTTATGTAATTTGTATATTCATTATAAACCATTGCGAAATTAAATGTATTACAATCGCGTCCACCAAGTGAATGTATTGCAAGCAAAATCCATAGTTGAGGTTCGTGTAATTCTTAGTATTAAAAGAATTATTTTGATTAGTATTAGCAAGATTAAAATAGAAATTGCTTTTAAAATTGAACAGTCTTTACCTTGTAAGATTTTGTCAATCTTCACGTCTTGTTGCACAACCGCTTCAGTGAAATCATCCAATATAAGAAATGGGTGTTTCATATTCATTTTGCCAACAGGTTCAAACTAATAAAACACATAAGAACAAGAATTCAAAATCATACCTAAAATAATTAAACTTGATCAAAATACAAAAGACTTACACATATTTTTTGGAAAGTTCTAATGATATCTGTTGCATTATTAAATATCTTTTCAATAATGTTCTTAAAAGATTTATTTTCAAACAATTCCTATGATGAAAGATGCACAAATTATAAAAATTATTCTTTTAAAGAAAAGTAAACATTCAACCGTTTATTTTACCTGAACTTTTTTGTTAAACATCTCACAATATTTCTTATCATTTGTAATAGAATTATCTATGGTCAAAACGCTTTTAGCAAGTTGTGTGAAAACTTCAATCGTATATGGCCGTTCCACGTTGATATGAGAATATGAATTTCGTGATAAAATGTTACTAGGAAGATCAGTGAATATACTCTGATATTAAGGAAAGGTTAAGGAAAGGATTTAAAACAAATTTAGACCAATCAAAAATAATATATTTACTTAATTAATAAATTAACGCGTAAACTTACCAATTTACGAGTAATTCCAATTAATGCCATAGGGCAATTCTCGGGAATCATGGTTATATTAAAGAAATTATATACAAATGGTTTAGTACAATTCTTTACAAATTCATCGAAATTATAAATTATAATTATTATAGGTTTCGTTGCATTATTTCCTGATTTAAACAGATCAAACACTTCAAGATCTGTTTGCTGTAATTAAAGATACAAAGTATAAATTAACAAAGACGCGCATAAATTATATTGGAACCTCATGTTTATACTTACATTCTGTCTAATTTGTATTCCTAGCTGACGAGTAAGTTGTTTACGTGCTATCGTATCATTGGTTTGATATAGTCCATTCAAATATACAGTACAAAAATCATCATCATATTTTTCAGATAATTCTTGTAGAACCTTATTCACAAGCTTTGGTTATAAAAGATAAAAAAAAAAATTTCAATAAAATAGAGTTAAATTCATTCAAGAGAAAAAGTGACGTTATTTAAAGTTTACGGTAGTTTTCCCACAACCAGACGGGCCAATAAGCATACAAGTATTACTTTCACCATAAGCTACAGTTCTATTTAACAACTCGTATAATTCTCTAAAAAGGAAAATCAAAAGAATATTTCATTTAATAAACGCGACTTTAGTTGTTCAGGTTCTCGGCATCAAACTAGAACACTTTATAGTGCGGCACCGAGTCATTTAAAACATACTTGCACTTTTTCTGTAAGCCAACAAGTGTTTTTGGTATTGCGTGACCGGAAAGCCTTTCTTTAAGTGCTTTACGTGCCTTTGCGATACTTTCCTCTGACCACGCGTGCTTTTTATTAGTCATGTTTTGAATCTGGTATTCGATTATTTTCGCGAAATGGTTATAGATCGCATCTGATAGGTTATGTGGCTTAGCTAACAGATTGTGGCGCAGAAAACTGAATCACCAAAAAGAACACATCTGATATAGATATGCACCCCTTGAATGTGTGCCAGGTTTGTGGCGCAGCAATTTTTCAAAAAAAATACATAACAGATTTTTTCGCTGACATAAAGCTTTTAAAATTTTACTACAGATGTGATTTCTGCTGCTCTACAAGTTTACTTATGCTTTGGAAAAAGGTTTAAAATGCCGTTTTTGACTTTACATATAAATGATTGATTTTACGGTCTTTATCCTCTTTGCCGATCATTTCCAAAAATGGATTTGACGAAAATAAAATTTTTGTCAAATAATTCAATAATGGTATTTAAAATTGCTTTTGGCACTCTAAGTAAACTTGCAGAGCAGCCGAAACTAGGTATATTTAGTAAATTTTAAAAGCTATATGTTAATATAAAAAATTTTCTTTTTATGATTTTTTGTTGCGCCACATCGGCTAGCTGCGCCACAAACCTGGCACACATTTCGTTTAAGCGATATAAATTGTCCAGTATTTTATCATCAACAATACCTAACCTTATGCATGAGGTTTGTATTACAAGGTTTAAGTTATTGACTTGTGTATGTTATAGTAATTAAAATTAGCAAAAAAGAAAAAGAAAAACAAACAAAAAATAAAATAAAATAAAAAATATTTTTATTTGAACATTTTTAAAGTATTAATTGATTAGTTAATATTTGATATTGGTTAAAAAAAATTAGAAAAATTCAGGCATCATCACTTTACAATTTACATGATGAATAGCAAAAGAGAAGTTTAAAATATATGGAAGTTGATGGTAAAGATTATATTTAACCTTTTATATTTCAGAATAATGTTAGAATCAACTATAAAAGTTAATTTATTAAGATGAGAGATGTTAATATTATTCCAAATAGAACATATTTTCCATATTATTAATTAATTTTTTTATTATATTTCTTCTTAATAGCTATAAAAATAATGAGAAAAAAAAATCTAAATCTCTATTATTTTTTATAGTCTAAATCTGACATAAAAAATCAAGTCATTATAATAAATGTCAATACTTTACTATGTATTAATTAATTATTACTTCTTAATATAATACTGTATGAAATAAAAAAAAGCTAAGCGTTTAAAAATTAATTAACTTCTTTATAATTCATTTATTTCTTATATAAATATAACCATTAATTAAAATTTCTTTTCTATATTTTATATAATATAAATTGATCAGAAAGAAAACAAATTTTATATATAAAGTAGTTTTTTATATATATTATATTAAAAGAGAAACTGAATTTTTTAATATGTTATAGTTGAAACAAAAAATTGATATTTTTTTTTAAAAACAAATTAATTGAATTTATTTAAGAAAAAGAAAAAGAAAAATCTGAAAAACACAACCTTCCAACTTATTTTTATGATCCAAATCAAAGTCCAAGTCCAGAAAGGTGATCCCTAAAAAAAAATGCAAAAAGGAATGTTAATGATGTTCCAAAGACAAAGAAAAAGAAAAACCTGAAAAACACAACCTCCTAATTTACTTTTATAATTCAAATCAAAGTTCAAATTCAGGAAGGTGGCTCCTAAAGAAAAATACAAAAAGGAATATTAATGATGTTCCAAAAACAAAGAAAAAGAAAAACCTGAAAAACACATAATCAAATTAAAGTCCAAGTCCAGAAAGGTGATCTTTAAAGAAAAAATACAAAAAGAAATGTTAATAATATTTTAAAGACAAAAATAAACCAAAAAATCTTTGCTCTCAACTTACCTTTTATAATTCAAGCTAAAATTCAGGTTCAGAAAAGTATTCTTTAAAGAAAAGAAGTAAGAGGAATGTTAGTAACATTTTAAAGATGAAAAAAAAATAAAAAAAAAACAAATTCCCTTTTCCTAACTTACCTTCAAGCTGAAATTCAGTTCCAGAAAAATATCCTCTAGAAACAAAGCAAAAGGAATGTTAGTGACATTCCAATGACAAAGAAAAACAAAAAAATAAACCAAATAATCTTTACTTACAATTTACCTTTCATAGTCCAAGCCAAAAACCAGTTCAGAAAGATGCTTCCTAAAGAAAAAAAGTAAAAGAAATGTTAGTAACGTTCCAAAGACAAAAAAAAAAAAAAAAAAAAAAAAATCTTCTTCTAACTTACCTTTAAACTGAAATCCAATTTCAGGAAGATGTCTCCTATAGAAACAAAATAAAAGAAACATTAGTAACATTTTCTTAAAGTTGTTCTTTACAAAATTAAAAAAAGAAACATTAATATGTTATATTAATGTTTCTTTAAACTATTTTAAAAATCCCAACTCAACCAAAGTTCCCAAGGCCATTCCCTATAAAATTAAAAAAAAAGAAACATTAGTGTCAAAAAAATCAACTTATCAATTGAAGTTTCCAAGACCGTTTTTACAAAATAAAAAACAGTTTGCTATTTCTAGAAAAAAGAAAAAATACAAACTGAAAAATAACATGTTTAAAAAAAACTAATCAAATTTTATTTTAATCACGTGGAATGTATTACAATGCCCCACATAGTAAAATTATTATTTCCTTATATTTATTATATTTATTATATTTATTATATTTATTATATTTATTATGTTTATTATATTTATTATATTTATTATGTTTATTATATTTATTATATTTATTTTATTATTTTTGTGTAATAAAATATTCTTATATAAAGAAAGGATTTTGATATAAGTTAGAATTTTAATTTATTATCATGAATAAGAATAATAATTCAAGTCACTTAAAGTTATCTCTGTAAATAAAGAGATTAATTCTAAAATCTAATTAATATATTCACAAATTTTTCTTAATAAAAACTATATTTTATTATCATAAAATTATTTTGAAAGTATTCTTAATTTTGGTCTTCAGAACTATAAAAATTAATCATAAAGCTAAGATAAACTCTTATTAATCTAGATTATATATAAAGTTTCAGTCCTTTGCATTTACCAAGATAATAATATAATATATCATATGAACTAATAATCATTAATATTCTTATCAACAATACATACTACAGTTAAACCTTTATATAATCATCTAATTGGTTCTTTCAAAATCAGTAATTATATAAAAATGTGCTTATATAAAGATATTGAAATTAAAAATTTATTAATTTTAACTGAAATTAGTAAATTATAATTTGTGTATTTTCATTTTTGGTGATAGCTGTTCAATAAAAAAAATTTTGCTAATTTTTGTATGTGTAATATTTATTCTTAAAAAGAAAATTTTAATTACATAATTTGGTAATTCTAACTGAAATTATTTTATGACTAAAATTACAGTGATTATTTATTAATAAAAATAATATGTATATTTAGGATTATAAGATAATAACTATAATTAATTTAGGTAATTTGATATGATTTAAAACTGTTTTTTAAAATCAGATATTTATAAAGAGTTGTGACTATATAGGAGGTGTCTATATAGAAATTTGACTGTATTTATAGTATCATTTTATATTTTTTATTTACTGAAGTTCTGCAAAATTTAATTAAAGATCAATTTGAATTCAATTTGTATTGAACTTGTGTTATCAGAATTTGTTAATTTTTTAAATCTAAATCTTAATTAAAGATAATCTATATACAAAATAAAAAAAAATTTATTATAAAATTATTTACTTTTTATTAAAATTAGCTGTATTATATTAAATATAAGTTGTTTTACTTTTAAACTCAAATTAAACTCAAATTCAACTTGAATTTAGATTTCTTTTGAAGTGATGCTTTCAATTGTAAATTTGCCTATATTATTAAAATTATAGGATTTCTATTATTAAATGCACAACTACAAGAGATTAAAATTATTTTATTTGTATTATTAAATTTATCATAATTAACATTATAATTTAAAGTTAAATTATTTACCTTAATGAAAATTTGAATTTATCATTCCTATATTACTATACTATATATAATATAAGACAAAAAAATAATTTTACCATGATATCCAGTTTCTTCTATTAGTTCTCTTAATGCAGAAGTTTCTTCTTGATCAATCAATCTTTTATTTATGAGTAAAAAACTAATATTTGAGTATATCTTATATACTGTATAATAATTGTATATTTTTAAAAGTTTATATATACCAGCAAAAAATTTAACATATTTTTTATTGATAGGAAGACAAAATTGTATACATAAATACATAATACTATCTGAGTTGACTTATTATTTTTGGATTTCAATAAAGAAATGATTCCAACAGCTTATAAAATTAATTTTTAAGAAATTTTGAACAATATCTATATTATGTATTCAAAAACATTTACCATCTAATTTGCTACTTCCTCTCATTTTTTGTTATATGCTTTTCCAAAACTAAATAAATAAGTATTTATTAATTATTCAATGAATTATTTTATAATATAAATCCTTTTATTTCCTTTTGAATCTGAATATTCTAATTTGTATAATCCAAGCTATCAATAATTCTTTATTTTCTAAAGGTTTCCAAGAAATTACAGAAATTCTGCATATTTGTAGTTAACATCTCTTATCACATAACTATTTGTCACATTGGTACTATGAAAAATCATATGATCAAACACGGCTTTAGAATCTCCACATCACACCTACGCATTTCATTTTTTCATATTCTGGGGAAAGTTTTTGCGTGTCAATGCATAATGCCGGCCAAATTTCACGTGGGGGGGAATTTTGTTGGTAATACTGGCTCCCCATATGTGGAAAATTAGGATATTTACGCGTACGTTCTTCCAAGTTCCAATATGACAATTCGTCGGTTAAATGACTCAGCTATCCGCAAGCTTCGCGCTTCTTTTATTTCTACTATAGCTCAGTGTGTTGTCGAACTCACTCAGAACAGTAAGAAAATTATTCATATGTCGCGGTATTATTAAAAGTACTCTCTTTTAACACGAAATGTCTTAAGGTCTTGACGCTTTGGCGACAACCATAGAAATACATGTTGATATGATGAAATTTTTTGTTCAAATTATCGATAATGGGTCAGGAATTACTCCAGACGATATGGAAAAAATTGGCCAACGATATGGTATTTATTGGTTTATCTTTTTTCTATTTTGTAATATCAAACTCAAAAATTATGTAATATTTGTAGCCACTTCAAAATGCCATACATTAGAAGATTTGGCACATATAACAACTTATGGTTTCCGAGGAGAAGGTTTGATAAATTCATTGATAGAAATTTTTTTCTGCGCTTTTTTTTTTTTTGATCTTTTTTTTTATTTAAAGCTTTAGCTACATTGGCTGAAGTATCGGTCTTGGAAATAATAAGCAAACATTCTGATTATTACGACACATATTGTACAATTTTAAAGGTTCAAAATTTTAAATTAGCTTTTGAATAAATATCACATTAAATACATTAAATATGGTAATATACTAATCTTTTTATTTTCTCTCTAGGGCGGTCAACGTCTTCAGTATGGTCCAACGCGAAGTAGTAAACGCAAAAAACCCGGGACTATAATAATTATACGTGATTTATTTTACACGGTATAATCCTAAGATTTTTTTTTTTCTAAATGATTCATAAAAGATCCATTTTAATAATAAATTTATTTTATTTTAGTACCCTGTTCGTCGTAAACATTTATCAGAAAATGATTTCATTAATGAGCTCGAAAATGTTAAAAAATCTGTAGAATCTTTAGCGTTAATTAATCCTCAAGTGACTTTCACCTTAGTTGACGCGTCAAAAGATAGCAAAATTGTTACTACAAGAAAGGTAAAGTTGTTTGTTATTAACAAACTAAAAATAATACCAATTTTAAATTGTTTTTGTCTATTTAGGCTACATCTAGCATTTCTACTTTTCGTCAACTTTTTGGATCATCCCTAGCGCTGGTAAAAATAAATTTATTTTCTTATTTATTATTTGATTTTATATTATTGTTATTATTTTTTTAATAATTTCCTTATAGAGCCTTGAATCTGTATACGCAGAAGAAGATGACATCAAAATTGACGGTTTTTTTTCTCTTAGAGGCTTTCACACGAAGGTATATATTTATGATTTATTGATTTATATTTTATATAAGAGTTTAAACTGATCTAATAAAAAATTATTTTTATTGTTATAATAGCAGCATCAATATTTTTGTAAATATCTAATTTGTAAAGTGTTAACTTATTGTCATTATATACAATTTAAATCTAATCTTATTTGTATTATAGACGTCAACAAACTGTTTATAGCTTATAATGAAATACACAAGTTGATTGATTACATGTTCAACCAAAGTAGTTTTGGAAAAAAGGTTAGACAATTAATTAGGGTTTCCAGTGAATTTATAATTTTTCTTTCATTATTACCATTTTTTTTTAAAAAAAAATTAGAGTTATGAAGAATTACCTATGGAATTTGGATCAGAATCTTCAAAGTTTAGTGAGTATTTTTTTAATCTTTTGTTAGTTATTCTAAGAATAATTTGTTTATTTCTATAATAGAAAAAAGTTCTATGACAAAGTCTCTGGAAAAATATCCAGTATTCTTCATTCATCTCACTTGCCCAACAATCAATTATGATATATGTTTGGATCCAGCAAAAAGTATGATAGAATTTGAGGTTGGTTTAATCTTATTAATTTCACACTTTTAATTATATACTGAATGTTATTCAATTCATTCAATTCAGGATTGGACCAAAATTTTAGACCTTTTATCCGCACTAGTATCGCAATTTCTAGCGCATCATGGATTTTTGTTACGTGAGGCTGAGACAATACCAAGTTTAGATAATTTTTCTTCGTCTATTTCAATAATAGATAAAGATCCAGTTAATTATAGACGTGAATTATCACTATCTTTTGAAAATGTATTACATATTAAGAGTGGAGGTCGGAAACAATATATATTTCAAGATAAAGAATTGAAAGGCGGTTTACATAACAAAGACTCGGAGAATAAGTTTGAAATAAATGGAGCTGCTCAGGATTCAAATTCCAAAAAATTGAAATTACAATTAAAGGCTAGAGTAGATCGAAGTAGACTTAGAACATCGAGCTTTCGTAAGGACAAAGAAGGAATTAATGATCCAAGAGTGAATTCATGGGCAAAAGAAACTTTCGAGGTAAATTTCACGATTTCCTTTAGCTTTCTTCAATTTTTAATAAAACTTTTAATTTATTAGAAATGGACAAATCCAGTTTTCAAAAGTGCGGAAGTTCCAATTCCTTTGCTTAGTGCAATAACAAATAGTAGAACTTCTTCGGTTACTAGCAATTTCTTTTCATGCAATTATTCAACACATTCAAACGTTTCGGAACATCGTTTCTGTAAAAAAGATATTGAACAAGCTAAAGTTATTGGACAGCTCGATAATAAATTCATTGCTTGTAAGTTACCTTGTACGCAAAATATTGACCAAGATATAGAGAAGCGTAACATTTTGGTGCTTGTTGATCAACACGCAGCTGATGAACGAGTACGTATTGAAATGTTACTGAAAGAGCTTTGTGAATTCAAACAATTGGATCGAATGGACATTGAAGATAACAGCGTAGTACAACCAACTACTTCATTTGTCGAAACAGTTCAACTTAAACCGTCAAATAAGATAATATTAACATTTAGGGAGACAAAAGTTATTTGGAGATTTGAAAGCAACTTTAATAGATGGGGAATATTTTTTAGTGACAAATGTGAAATTAAATCGGATAGTATACTTAATACAACCACTTCTTTTGTTTCGCCACATTTTGTCTCTTCAAAAGAAGGGGATCTTATTCCTCTTTATATAACTCATCTTCCGAAAATGATTGCTGATCGTTGTGCATTAGATACAAGAATAACGCAAGAAATTGTTCGTCAGCATCTTTATTGGTTAGAAGAAACAGGTGGCATTGGTACCGATTTTAGCGCAAATGGTGATATTGATGAATCTAGAGAATGGTGGATAATGATAAGGAAATGTCCAAGAGGAATTATTGATATATTAAACTCTAAAGCTTGTAGAGGTGATTTATCTTTATAGTTTTCTATTGAGATTAATCTCCGAATAATATTAATTTATTTATTGAATTAACAGGCGCAATTATGTTTAATGACAAGCTCTCGTTACAGCAATGTGAAGAATTGATAGCAAAACTCGCAGAGTGTGATTTCCCGTTTCAATGTGCACATGGAAGGTATATATATATATATTCTCCCCTAAAACTTTATATTTAGACATTAATAATACTTCTAATTCATTAAAGACCATCGATGGTTCCGGTTTTGTATTTAAATGGAGCCCCAAAACTTATTTCAGTAGATTGTTATGATTGGAGGAAGATTGGAATAAAATCTTTTACAAGTACCAATCAAACTAATCAAACTGATAGGAAAGAAACGGTAAATAGTAATAAATTTCGAAAGATAGATTTGGAGCGATTCCGAATGTAAATTATATTATTAGATTATTTATTTTTGTTAATAATTTATATAATAGTATAAACACAAGAATATAACAATAGAGTTGTATCTTATTTTTTTTCTTCGAAACATACCATTTATTTAAAGATTAAATATACTAATACAAAGTTGCCTTTAGTAAGGTGAGCTATTCAGAACTGAAAATATGTTTACGCGGGTTTATTACAATTATTCCTTTGGAAGTGAATAATTAATAATTACATTTAAACTTACTGATTAATTACGGTATTGATATTTGTACTTTTCGGAAATGAATTGAATGTATTGTGTGGTAGTTAAAGTATTAAAGATGTTTCTATTGGATTTTATGGTATAAGAAGAATGAGAAGGTGGATCTAATCCTGCAAATGTATTTTAACGTTTTATTTTAAATAACTAATTTAACAAAAAAAAAAAAAAATAATACTAATAATAATAATCCTAAACAACGACGCCAATAAATAAATCCTATATTAATAAAAATGGTATATACAAGAAAAAAAAATAGTAAACTAAAGTGAATGTGTGTTATATATATTGCAGATGATCATTAAAAATTATTGCTAAAGCATTATTATTATTATAGTCATTTATTTTTATTATTTTTACCAAAGTCCAAACAGTTTACTCTTTTGTTCTTGGTTCCTTCTAATTTCAGCAGCCATTTCAGCAAAACTAGCAGCATTATTACTTAATTCTTCAGTTCTTTCACCAATATTATCTAATCTTTCTTTACGTTCATTAAGAGCAATTCCAACATCAGCCATAACATCTTTGGTTGATTGAGATTTTTGTGATGTCCCATTTGTAATTTCACTTTCTTTTGGAATATATGAAATATCTTTATTTTCTAATAATTGCTCTCGTTCACTAATTCCTGCTTCTCTACTTAACTTAGCTTGATAATCTGGATCTATATCAGGATAAATACGTTTATCAAGGTTATCAAATTCTTCTTTAAGTTTTTCAACAAGAACACTTGATGTACGTGTAATGAACATTTTCACATTGGCAAGACTACTTAAGGAAGTTGTTCTTTGTTTGGAAGCAGTTTCGGGAATGCCTTTTTTATCATCTTTCTTCTGATTTTCATCATCGGATCTCTCAGCATTCACAGTATTTTCGGCAATATTGTTATTAACTACAGCATTATCCGCAACTTGTCGTTCTTGCTGCGTTTGGACTTTAGAATCTGAAGTAGTGACCTCTCCTTGTTCTGGAATCGTGTTTGAAACTGTATTGTCTGGAGAACTTCTTATCATATTTCCAATTTTTTTGAAAATATTGGAATTTTGAGGAGGAGAAATTGGTGAAGTAGAGAGTTCAGGAGCTTTAGCTCCTGTTATTTCACTTGGCGAGGTAACAAGTTGAGGAGAAACACCTTTAGGAACTTCAATGGATAAATTATTTTGAACACTGCGGGATGCTACTTATTAATTATAAAAAAACTTATTAATCAATAGATATATTAATATTAAATGTATTAAAAAAAACTTACGTTTTTCTTCATTTTTTTGTTCCATTGTCGATTCTCCTTCATCGGTATTATTAGGAGTATCATTGACTTTTACCTCAGGAACAGCTTGTTTATTTGCCTCCTGTGAATTTTGGTTTTTCTCATCCATAGATTTTTCATTAGTATTATTATTAGGATGAGTAGTAGCAGACGATTCTGTAGACATATTATCTTTGTCTTTAATTGGTTTTTCCGTAAAATTTTTTTTTAATGGCTTAGATTTATCAGAAATAATTACAAATTTAAAATATTTAGATTCATCAAGATTTACAGCCATACTATTTATTATAAAAAAAAAATTTTTTTGAAAAAAAAAACGATTAAAGTTTATATATAGCCTAATACATGTGTGAATTCGAATAAAAAAAAGATAAGTTGAGGTTTATATTTATTATATTTATATTCTATACTTGGAAGTTTTTCAAAAAGAATTGCGTAACTGTTCAACAAAATTTGAATAACGAAATTGGAGCGCAAGCCACAATGATCATCGAAGTAACAAGGCCGAAGAGAAAATCCTTGCGTAACAAATATTAAATAATTAACTCATTTTTTAATTACTAAATTTAATGAAGACAATAATATATTTATTTGTTAATAAAGCAGTTTAATAAAAAAAAAATTATTTATTATAATTTTCGTATTGTATTCTAAATTACATTCACACAACATGCCCAAGCATTTTGCAAATTAATTCATGCACACAATTATACAATAAAATGAATTGAAAATATAAAATAGAAGCAATTAAAAACCGTCCTTTTTTTGTTTGTTTTGTTAATGTGGGTAATGCGGGCTATATATTCATTATATTTAATCAACTTCTTCCATTTGAGAGGCTTCTGCAGCGGCAGTATCAACAAGAGGCGGCAACTCTTCGGTTTCCATCGCTTCGGTTTCATCGCCACTAATATCAAGACCGAGTTTGATCATCTTGAAGATTCTTCCGGCAAATGATGATGGTTCATCCAAAGTGAAACCAGATTGCAAAAGCGAAGTTTCGAAAAGAAGCCATGTGAGATCTTTCACTGTTTTATCATTTTTATCGGTTTCTACCTTAGCCTTAAGCGACTTGATAATTGGATGACGTGGATTGATTTCCATAATTTTCTTAGAAGCCATGTAAGAAGCCATACTGGAATCTCTTAATGCTTGTGCCTTCATAATACGTTCAAAGTTAGCAGACCAACCGTATTGACCTGTAACGAGAACACATGGCGATTCTGAGATACGATTTGAAACAAGAACCTATTAATAAAATTTAAAACCTTAATTAGTAAACGAAAATAATATATAACCCAAAAATAAAGGAGAAATGTTAAAAATGAATAACGGAGGCGCGTATCAAAAGGTTTACCTTTTCGACTTTGTCTCCGAGAATTTCTTTGATTTGTTTACATAAATCATCGAATTGTTTAGCTTCCTCCTCGCGTTTCTTTTTCTCCTCTTCGTCATCATCAAGTTCAAGACCTTCTTTAGTAATGCAAACTAATTTCTTGCCATCGTATTCTTTAAGTTGTGATACAGAATATTCATCAATAGGATCGGTCATAAGCAAGACTTCATAACCCTTCTTTTTGAGCACTTCAACGAAAGGTGAATTTTCTACAGCTTGGCGATTTTCACCAGTAATGTAATAGATGTCCTTCTGTTTTTCCGGCATACGCGTAACGTAGTCTTTAAGAGAAGTCAATTCTTCACCAGATTTTGTTGAAAAATAACGAAGGAATTCTGCTAATTTGGCACGATTTGTAGAGTCTTCGTGGATACCAAGTTTAATATTCTTGGCAAAGGCTTCATAGAATTTAGTGAAGTTGTCTTTGTCTTCCGCAATTTCTGAGAAGAGCTCCATACATTTCTTCACAATGTTCTTACGAATAACTTTGAGAATTTTATTTTGTTGGAGCATTTCACGGGAAATGTTGAGGGGTAAATCTTCAGAATCCACGATACCCTTTACGAAATTAAGGTATTCTGGAATTAAATCTTCACAGTCATCCATGATGAAAACACGACGGACATATAATTTAATATTGTTGCGTTTCTTCTTCGTCTCGAATAGGTCGAAAGGAGCACGACGAGGAACGAAAAGAATAGCACGGAATTCAAGTTGACCTTCAACTGAAAAGTGTTTGACAGCTAAATGATCCTCCCAATCGTTAGTGAGTGACTTGTAGAATGAAGAATATTCTTCGTTAGAGATATCATCAGGATTACGTGTCCAAAGTGGTTTTGTTTTGTTAAGTTCTTCAGTTTCTTTGGTTTTCTCCTTAATTTTCTTTGTCTTCTTTTCTTTCTTCTCTTCTTCATCCTCTACTTCCTCAATCTTTGCCTTTTGTTCTTCGCCTTCTTCGCCTTCCTTAACTTCCTTGACCTCTTCGACGGCCTCATCCTCATCTTCGACCTCCTTCTCTACTTCTTTTTCTACTACAAGTTGGATTGGATAGCCAATAAATTCGGAATGTTTCTTAACTATTTCCTTAATCTTGCGCTCTTCAAGATATTCCAACTGATCTTCCTTCAAGAAGAGTCGAATTTCGGTACCGCGTTCAAGTGGAGGATTTACAGTATCACGTGTAATGGTGAAGGAACCACCAGCAGCCGATTCCCAAATGTATTGTTCATCGTCGTTGTGTTTTGTGATAACTTGTACGCGGTCAGCAACTAAATAGGCGGAATAGAAACCCACACCAAATTGACCAATCATAGATATATCGGCACCAGATTGCAGAGCTTCCATAAAAGCTTTAGTACCGGAACGAGCGATAGTACCAAGATTGTTCACTAAATCAGCCTAAATTAAGGATTTACATAAGTCAAATTGTTCTTATAATATCAATACACCATCTTTTAACCAACAAATACATAAAAATACAATACCTTTGTCATACCGATGCCGGTATCTCGAAGAGTAAGTACATTATGTTCTTTATCAGGAACAATTCTGATATATAATTCGCGACCAGTATCAAGTTTTGAAGGATCAGTAAGTGATTCATAACGGATCTTATCCAAAGCATCAGAGGAATTAGAGATCAATTCACGAAGAAAAATTCTATTCGGACAATATAAGAAACGCGTTAGAAATTATTACTATTGAAAAAAACATGGTTGAAATGAACATATTTCTATTTTGATGTTTCCGTTATCTTTTTATTCAATAAACAAAGACTATTTTCGAACATTCCTTTTAAAACGACCAAACATTTTTACAGCATTTAATAATACTTACTCTTTATTTGAGTAAAATGTATTGATGATAATTGACATAAGCTGAGATATCTCAGCTTGAAAAGCAAATTGTTCAACTTCGGCCATTGTTCGTGTGCGTGGTGTGTGTGTTCGTTAGAATACGTGAAAATTTATAAAAAAATTTTTTTTTTTCAAGGAAAAAGTATATACAACAGGAATAAAATCGTTACTGAAAAAAATTTTCTGTTAAGGGGATCCTTATATAAGATACAAATGATTTCGTGGCCTTTTACAAAAACTTCAAAAACTTTCTATAATGTTCCATATGACAAGGTTCAAATGTCGTACGCACATGCATTTGAGCCTAAAAAAGTAAATAATCGACACAATTTGGAAGGTTCCAGCAATTTGGAGAGAAAACTACAAAAAAAAATTTTTATATTACGGAAAACAAACGCCGACTTGAAACAAAGCTCCGCCATATAAATTGATTTCATGATATGACTATATGACTAACCAACTGCGGAGGTTTTTAATTTAGTCGCAAAATCCAATATATAATGGGATTATGTATTTAGTTACACAGATAATATATAAATTAATAGTCATATATTCCTTTTTGGTAAAAAATAATATATATTTAGAAAATATATTAAAAATAAAAAATATAAAATAACATATATATTCCAATTTCAAAATTTAATTTTTTTTTAATTAACTAATAAATTATTACAATATATAAAATGAATATATATATAACATTCAAATAATCCAATTCAGTATAAAAATATAATATATGGTTAATTTAACTTATATTTTTTTATATATTATCTTTTTTATTAATTAGTAAAAAGATTAAATATTTTTTTTTTAATAAAATTTTATTAAAACTATTATTCAAGAATACATAGCTTAATTATAAAATAATACATAATTGCAAGTTACAATTATTTGTTTATATTATCATGACTGCTAATAGTGTTGCACTTTCTTTATTACAAATGAAGTCTGTTACCAAATCTCCTTAGATATCTATATATACCCATAGTTTAATAGAAGAGCAAGTCTGATAAAGTTACCTTTAACCTACTGGTTAAGCAAAAAGAGAAAGAAATCACTATTACCTAATCATATAATGCAATTCCATATATACCTAATCTGAAAAGTCTCATCTTGTCCATTAAGAATAGAGTTAAAATAAGGGTTATTTTTACCTTATAGTAAAACACCATTCTTAAAAAAATTTTTTAACCTTTTTTTTAATGTTATATTTATTTTACTAATACCTTTCCTATCCAATACTATACTACTTTCTTTAAGTTTACAATGTCTCATACCTAATTCCCAAAAATCTTTTTCTTATCTTTTATCATTTAAAACAAAACTTCATCCTTATCTTCAGGCTTCAGTATTAAATATAAATCAGTTCATATGAATTTTCTTACAATTTATTAGATTTTTAAATTAACATAAAATATCAAATGAGGTTATAAAGGTTAGCTACTGGTACTAATTTTCAGAGAAAAAAGACTAATGATAAACATCTTTCAGTAATCCAATATTTAATACCTTTTGATAAAATTACATTAGTTTTAATGATTGAAATTATTGGTATTGGTCTTATCATCAATTCATATAAATATTCTCTCAAAAAAACACAAGTATGAACTTGAATCTTCAAACTAGCACAAAATATTAAATAAGATTATAGAAGTTAGTTGCTAGTACCAACCTTTAGAATTAAAAAATTAATAACAATTATTAGTGTTTCAATTTACAGATATCTGTGATCTATTTATCCAATTTAATTATTATCCATTATTCAGAAAATTTGTTGAATTATGGATATTCGTCAGATATCTGTTCAGATATCTGAAGGATAATCAGATATGAATAAAAATAAATTTATATAATAATTAATAGATAATATTTATATGATCTACAATTATCAATTATTTGAGAAATCTTATTTAATATTATCTATTATCTGAAATATACAAATTATTAATGAATATCCATAATCTAGTGAATAATGGTTTAACATATATTTTCTAGCAAAATTAAAAAGCTATATTTCATCATAGATAAAATCAATTATAACAGTCATAATTTTTACTAATAAAACATATGAATTATGTTAAATTACGTCTTTATATTATGTCAATCATAATTCAAAAAAATCTATTTTGCAAGAAAATATAGTTTAATAGATTGGAACACTAACAGTTACTCATCTTTCAGTAAAACCAATCTTCTAAATTAATAAAATTAACTCGATAAAGATAACAATGACTTTTCAAACTTAATTATATATAGGCATATATTGGGTTTCAAAGAAATCTAAAATTGCTCACTACAATCAGATTATTTACTCTCATGCTTTATAAGTAATTTCTTCTCTTTCTTAAGATAATTTAGCGATTCTATAAAGTTAGTTATATAAATTTAGTATAAGCTACTTATAATTAAGTATACAGTAATTCTAAAGAAATAGTTGAGACAAAAAAGATACAGTGATATACAGTTGTTCTTCTTTATAATCATACCCTTTAGGACTACTAAATACTGTGATTATAGTAAGATATTTTTATAAAAAGAGTTTTTGCTATATAATTACATATATAATAAATTTTTATATTGGTGTAATTATATTAAAAAATTTCTTACTAAAAATAGCTAAGAATAATATTATAATAAAAAAAAAAATTTTTTTGAAAAAAAAAACGATTAAA
>QKYT01000136.1:82224-92434 GCA_003550305.1 Glomus cerebriforme | reverse complement strand
GTCACATGGGGATGAGCCTGGTGGATGAAACGAAAAGTATGGCGACAGCGAACTGGCGCTGACCTTAGACGCACGTGCTTGTTGGGTTTACCCAAAAGGTGTGGACAATAGGATTACCCCTTATGGCGACTGCATATCGTTTCTACCACTGGTGCGAGTAACATCCGGAATCGTATTTTATTTTTATTTTTGGTTCGTTTCGGGTTGGAGGCGCCTTTGGCTTTATGAGCATGCTGTTCAGCTTTCGCAGAATTCCCGGACGGTGACAGGTCGGCCTTTTTTCGCATAGCGAGGGGTAGTGTTTTTAGTTAGATTTTCTTTATATGTATTTTATTGTTTACAATATTTGCTATAATGTTTTAAATAAACTTAAAATGCAAGATCGCATCGTTAAAAAAAAAAAAAAAAAAAAAAAAAAAAAAAAAAAAAAAAAAAAAAAAAAAGTAAAAAAAAAAAAAAAAAAAAAAATAGAGGTTATGCTTATACAGGGATGACTATAGAGGAGGATGACTGTAGTCTATCCTAAAAATAGTGATCTAACTATAATAAACAAAGTATAAATATATAAAAATAAGAAAAGTATGAGCAAAATAATTTTTTATCTATTAATATAAATCTTATTAATATCTTAAGAATACATAAAAAGGATCACTAAACTGTAAAATAAAACAAGGATGTAAAATAATAAGAGAGATTAATTATATAATAGTAATTAATCATAGATCAAAATTTCAGATATTTCACTTAAAGTAGTGAGTATAAAAAAGAAAATAGCAAGCTATGTCTTTCTAGAAACTATTCAGAAAGAGATATTTAAAAATGAATATTAAATTAAAAATTAAAAGACTACAAACATCAAACCAGCTGGATTACTTTCTTCTATATCCAGAATACTAGAAAGAATTCCTATCTTATCCAAACTTACGTTTCAACTCTGCAAAAAGATTAATATTTTCAAAAAAACTTCAGTTCATACAAAGTTAACTTTTGGATTTACTAAAAGCAACTATAAATCTTACTATCTTGTATAAGAAAGAGTATTTTAAAAAACTAAATAGTCCTTCTAGTATTAACTTGAAGAAAGATAAATGACTGAAAGTAAGTTATCAGAGATTCAAACTGTAAAGAAACTTGATATATCAGAAACTATTATTTATATTTTCTAAAGTTTTTTAGTTAATACCAATAGCATAAAAATACTCTTCTTAAGATTAAAAGACATCAAAAAATGTAAAAAGAATAACTTTTCATTTCCAATCTTTTTGAAAGAAATGGGCATAGGAATTGTCAGAAAAAATGCCCTTAAATTTACCAAAAAGATTAAATATTTTATTAAGGATAAATTTATTTCTCATCTCGTGAGAGAAATTTATTACTTACCCCTATAATTTTTTTAAAAATAAATAATTATTTTTATAAATACAAACAAATTTATTTGAATTTAATGATTGCATTTTATTAGTATTATATTAATATGAAATTTTTTTCAAAAACATGTCTTTAATATAAGTGATACAGAAAGAAGTGGAGTAAGATAATGCAGATGAGTAGAGTATATCACGTGAAAGATCTACTGAAATATAAATTACTTGTAAATGATTAATGTAATACAATATAATAATATAATAAATAGTCTGATAATTAATTTTTTTTTTATCTATTCGAAAGTAAAAATGCATTACTAAACCTTATTTCTAAACCTTATTTCTTATCACGACAAGAAAAAAATCTCACGCATTAAAATACTTTTTACCAAAACTTAACAATCATTATGGATAATTTTATTAATGAGAAGAATATTATTTATAAAGAGGATTTTAATTATTGATCTTGAGTATTGTTTAAATTATTTACTATACTCATCTATATATATAATTAAAATTTGAAGTAAGTATAGTAAATAATTTAAACAATACTCAAAATTGTTTTACGTGACATACTATATTTATTTGTGTCATCTTACTCTACTTCTTTCATAATACCTCTTTAATATTATTATAAAAAAATTCATAATTCCATAATCACTTGTATCACCAAATTTTTTGGTTTACAGATCTGCGTATGTCTGCAATATAATAATCCTGTACAATTCTTTGGACATACCATCAAACTTTGAAAAAAAATTTTATGATTTCTACGCAGATTATTTAAGTATTAAAAATCTGTGCAGAATTTTACAAAGCAAATCTTCAAAATAACTTCATTTGTAAATTTTTACTATATTTCTGTTTATTATTATCCTTTTAATAAAATTGTATTTAAAACTAAATATTTTTTATTTTGTGAAAATTTTGATACATTTTATAATAAAATATTTTTAGCAGTATTAAAACTTGGTATTAAAACTTTTCTAAGTTCTTTTAATTTAAAAAGTTCCTATCCAAATTAGCGATCTAAAATATTATGTGATATTTGTCAATTTGAAGTTCAGTAAATGTATTATTAATAAATGATATTTTCAAATAACTTATCATAGTGTCATAATCATCGTCATCCATTGTTGCTTCGCTTCCTTTAGCTTGTGATGACGGTTCATTTCATTTTCTGTTATGTGCAGCAACGGCTTTGGTTTCTTCTTCTTTGGCTATCTATTCCATAATTTTTTGCGTGACAGGAGTATGATTTTTGTAAGCGTTCTGTTTAGTAAATAAATTTTGAAATCATATAATTTAAATGTATATAAATATAAACAAATATGAAATACTGTAATATACTTACCAAAAGGACATTTATACGCTTTACTACTGATTTATTATTATATTTTATCCCAGAACTTTTAGGGATCAACAAAATATCACAAATGGCTAGAATATAAGTACAGTGCATCGCTAGAAGATCCTTGTCTTTATATTCTTTGAAAACAAGATTCGCAATATCTATAAGCAATTTATCATTAGAAAAAATCTCTGTGTAAGTGGCTTGAGTTTTTTTGCTTGACTTCCAATTGGCGATCCTAATAGCAGATGCATTGTTATTGATGTATTCTAACCATTCACCAAAAATAATAAACATTGCATGGCAGATGCTTACTATGATGTCGTTTCATTTACTGTAATATTTTTATTTAACCTAAAAATACAAAATAAATCAAATATATGTCAGGATTTTTGAAGATATTCAAAGAATATTTCAACTTATTTTATGCAATAACTTTTCTTTGAACATTGAAATCTAGCTATTTCTGCCTATATTTTCTATAAAATGCTCAGCGTGTTCAGAAAGAAAAGCTTCTAATTCTTCACGAAATTCTCTAAGTGAAGAGAATAAAATAGTAGGTAGTAGTTTCTTAACTACCTCTTTGTATGCACGTTATAAAATAATGTAAATGTCTTTAGTAGAGATCATAACAGAACTACTAAATGTGTTAACTGAATAACTTACATTCCAAAAACCTTCAGAAAATTCATCAAGTACCACAAGCCTTTTAAGTGATTTGGTATTGTTTTGTTGTTATTCGCTTATGAATCTGCACAGTTTATACAATGCGGCAATTTTTTCATTGATTAGTTTCATTGTATAATTGAACTCTTCTTTAGTAAAGTAAGCCTTAGGCATGTTTTTACTTTGTCCTCATGATGAAATCAACACATTAGTAACCACAGATTTACATTAATTATATTCTACTTCAGTATAAAAATCATCAGCTTTATCTAAGTCCATAGGTATTAGGTCAACTGATTTTTCACGTGAAACATTCTGATAATCCTTTTCTACATTTTCAACTTTCATGGATAATTGGTTAGATGATTTTCTATGTGGAATATGCTGAGCATCATTTTCTAAGTCTATAGGTATTTGTTTGGATAATTTTATATGTGAAGTTCTTAGAATATCCTCATCCCCAAGAATTGGTTTGACTGATTTTCTATACAGATTTCCTTGATCCTTTTCTGCATCATCAGTTGATTCTGCTTAGAATATAGAAAAATAAAAATATTAAATATCATATATATACATTATTATATTAAATCTTTTGATTACTTATTACGGGATAATATTAGCAAAAACTTATTTTGAGTGGCCCTTTTTCGTAATTGCGCTATTTTAGCTGATTGAGGTTCAAGCACAGTTTTTTGTTTTTTACCTAAAGGCATGATAAAATCAGTGAAGTAAATAAAGAAAAAAAAAGAAAATGTAATGTAATGGTTAAAGAAAAATATTTAATATTTGAAAATAAGTAAAGAAATGTTTAAAGAAAATAAAGAAAATTTCATGGTTTAAATATTTTTTTAAAAGTTAAAATATTACGTTATTCAGTTAATGATTATTAAATCATAAGTCCAAAACTGATATAATTAACTGAAAAGCTAAAAAAATTATCAAATTAAATTAAAAATCATCAAATTAAATTAAAGAAATTATCAAATTAAATTAATCAATCATCTGATGAAAATGTTTAATAGTTAAGAAAAGCTATCAATTTAAGTTAAAAATTATCAAATTAAAATTAGTCAATCACCTGAAAATAATAATTAAAGTTAAAAATATCATTGAATTAAATTAACAATTACCTGATGATAATAATTAAAATCTAAGAATATCATCAAATTAAATACATTATCGAATTAAATTAAAAATATAAAAAATCGCAAAAACAAATTCTATATTATTAGTCAATTGCATTTCAAACTAACAATAGCTAAATTTCATTGCAGAATTTGTAATAGAGTTTTTTCAAACCTCAGTGGATTAACATGACATGCTAATGCTATGCACTATGGTAAAACGTCTCTTTTCCAAATGTAGCAATCAATACAAAGTTCTAATCATAATACAAACTTATGGAGTTTGCTAATTTCAATGTCAACATCAATATCATCTATGTCTGCAGAAAAATCTGCATCATAGGTTGATATGATAACAGATAAAAATCATGAAAGTGATTCAAATTGAATCAGAGAGTGAAAAGATCATTGAAGAAAATATTGAAGCAATAGAAATAGACTTAACCTTTAAAAATAATGAATTTGAATCTGAAGATCTTTAAGGAGCATCTTTTGATGATGCTTTAGATACCATCAAAGGGAAAAGTAAATCAGAATATATAGCGGAATGGCCAAACGATGCATATCATGATTTTATGGAGTTAATAATAAAGGGCAATATTTCAACAAAATTGATAGTATAATTAAATTTTTCAATACGTACTGTAACTTGAAGGAGTCTCCATTACCAAAATCTACAAAAAGTGGCAAAGATTATCTTAATCAAATAAATTCACCTTCTATAAATTTTAAAAAAAAAGGTTGTCACAACTTACAATGGAATTGATTTTAAACTTCATTATCGCCCAATTTTTTGGACAATTCAGGCCTTTTTATAGCATTCAGAAGTTGGCAACAATTTCGTACATAAAGGAACTTTGAAAAAAGAAAATAATGAAAGGATATTTGGAAAACTGTTCAAATGCGACTGGTAGTTAGAAACTGAAGTAACTCTTTCACCTTTAAATCACTTGTTGTCCATTATTCTGTATTTGAATATGACAACTTTTAATGGATTCAGAAAAACATCTGGTCATCTGGTATTCCTAACACTTGGAAACATTCCAAATAAGTTTTAAAATTTACTAGAAGTAAAAGTTCTTTTAGGATTCTTACTGAAAGTCCAGAATACAGGAATAAAAACAAGTGAAACATTTAGAAATTTACAACNTGAAGTATTNCACAAATGTTTCACTATTATGCTTCGACNTTTGCTAGAAAAACCTGATGCGCTATATTTTGGAGTTAAAGGNNGACATATNTGTTTTNCTNNGCAAATATNTTTTTTTCTTTCAGATATACTNGAANCTAATGAAATAACTGCAACGTATAAATCATCTCATTGTAAAATGCCTTGCCATATCTGCATGGTCCCACAAAATGACCTAAACAATATGAACATTGCTTCAAAGGATATGTCTCTTAGAACTCACGAAAATATGCAGAAAGTTATACAAGAAAATCAAGAAAAGAACTTTTCTGTGCACCCTATTGAAAATGCTTTCTGGAAATTCTCATAAATATATCATATAAAAAGATAATTGCAGATTTGTAGTAGATTAATTAAACTAATAAAAATTTTATAGAAAACTGAATATTTACGAAGCTTGTATCCCAGACTGTTTGCACCATATCGATCTTAGGCTCTTTAAATACTAACTGGAATTTACGTAAGAAATCTTAAAGATCGTTGAAAGAATAGAACTACAGAAGATTTTTAATAATCGTCTTCATCAGATTTCTCGCTTTTCTGTCCTTAAATTACCAAGTAAATTAGGCTAATTAAAGGTCGCTACAGCATCAAATTATCAGAATATCATGAAAATCGTTCTTTTTGTTCTAGATGATATTTTCGTCAGCAAATGAAATGAAATAACTTGTAAAGAATTTTGTGATCTCTATTCAAAGTTCAAAAATATGTATATTATGAGCAGAAAAGAATTATATATGAAAAGTGAGATAAAAGAATTTGAGGTCAGTACTGCATTTCATTGAAATTGATAAAGTCTAAAATATTAACAAATTCTGTTAATAGAAATCAATTATCAATTGGTATACTAACTTTAAGAGTATCTTTGCTCCATTATCATCAACGGAATGCAAATTTCCTAAACTACATAGCTGGCATTATTATGCAGGTAACTGGACATTCAGGCCATTATTAAAAGTTGCAAATTATAGTTTTGTGATTAATTTTAAGTTCTGTTGCAGTTTCTGCAATTCGTAAATATAGAGTATTAAATGGACTGTCAACCAAAACTTATGAGACTCTTTATAAATTTTATGTCAAAAATCCTTACTGATTATCAAATAGGAAAGATGTAATGCAGCAACTGATAAATGCTGTTAGTTAAAACATAAATAAATCAAAATATTTCTTTTCTAAATAATTGAATACAAGTCTAACACTAACTTTCTGTAGGCAAAACACAATGAAATGGCTTTAAAGACTAATAAAGTCGCTTAAAATAAAATCGAAAGATTCAAAAAGTTTCTGTTAGAGTTACGCCTGAATGAAATTGACCAAAAAATAAAATTTCTTAAAAAATTGAAAAATTCATCACATGCTAATATCATCGAAGGTTTATTCAAACAATTTCAGCTCTTGATATCTTTTTAGATACATCTTTACAGGATTCGGAAAGTAGTGATTTTTACATTAAAATTTATGAATAAGTTCATTTAGAAAATGGAAAGATTTTAAGAACTTCTGGAGAATTCCAGAGTAAAGAATGGTTCAGTAATGTGGCAGTAACTTTTGCGAAGGATCAAGAAATTCAATACGGCTCAGATGAAGGTGCTTGGTATGGAAAGGTAAGTGAATATTAAGAATATCAAGTTATATTTTTTTTCTTTAGTTTCTTTAACAGAATCTATTTTTAAAGATATTGTTGCTGTTTAAATTCTTTTGGGGACCATCCAAAAAGCCATACAAACTCACACGTATGACATTAAACAATTAGAATCTGAAGTTTATGGCTGTTCACATTTGTATTACACTGAAGAATACAACACAATTCTGATTGATTTTATTAACTAAGAAGTTCATATTGTACCAAGATTTGATAAAAAAAACTGTTTCTTATTAAATAAATATATTTTTTAATAAATTTGAAAAAAAGGCAAGAAAATTTGGTAAAATTAACCAAAGGTTAATAAAACTTCAGTTCTGTACACAATAAGAATTAAAAAAAACTAAGTTAAAAAATTAAAGTTAAAAAATCAAACCCCCAAAGTTTTTATTTAAAAAAAATTGAAAACCCAAGAAGTTTAAACAAAATAAACTTTTTTTTTCACTTNGCAAATTGTTGCAGATTTGTTTGTGAAAAATAATGACAATTTTGCATTTTACAGATGTTCGCAGAACTCTATTAAAAGTTGGCAATAATCTGCATATTACAGATTGGTGGCAATTTTTATTAAAGAACTATGCAAATATAATGATATTGCAGACCTGTACAGATCTGCAAACTAAAAAATTTGCTGATGGTATAATACAATCTTATATATATCCAGTCTGAGAGGTCTTGTTCTACCCATGAAGAATGGAGTCATATGTTAATTATAATAAGGCTTACCTTAGCTTCACAGTAAATACTACTACTCTTGTTAATGAATTATTATATACTTTTTTTAATGCTATTTTTTCTATTTCACTAATACCTTCTTTACCCAATACTATATTATTCCTATGCCTATCCATCAAAGAGCTTACACTGGGCCTCTTCACCTTCTCCTAATCTTCTATCATTCAAAAACAAAATAATGATCTTATCTCCAACCATAGTTTTGAATTATTAGTAATGGCCCTTAAATCAGTTCATATGTATCTTCTCTTAAAAGACTAAATAACTGTGAATTTTTAAACTAGCACAATATATCAAATGAGGTTATAAAATTTGGCTGCTAGTACCAAATTTCAGAAGAGAGAGCTAACAATAAGTTTTCCAATAATCCAAAGACAAGATCTTTAACAACTTCATGTTGGTTCTAACAAGTTGGTTGTATTGGTATTGTCTCCTCATCAGTTTACATGAATCTTTTCTCAAGTACAGATGGGGTTTCAAATTAGCACGAAACATCAAGTAAGATTATAAAAATCGGCTGTTAGTATCAACTTTCAGAATCAGGAGACTAATAACAAAGTCTTCCAGTAAAACCAAATCTATCAAATTATTGAAGTTATGTACAGGTTGAAATAGCTTCTTAAATTTGGTTACAGATATATGTCAGACTTCTTCAGAAATCCAAAATTGCTCATGATGATCAGGTATTAAAAGCAGAAAGGATAAAAGAAGAATTTATGGACAGAAAATGATCTAAGCTATGCATATCACTACTACCACAGCTTAAGTGTAAGTATACAAAAATAAGAAAAATATGAGCAGAAAATTTTCCATAAACTATTCAATCAAAATAATACCTTAAGGGTATATAAAATGGATCACCATCTGTAAAACTAAACTAAAGGAAATGTAATAATAATGGGAACCAATCACATAATAATGATCAGCTGCAGATCAAATTTTGAATACCCTACTCCCCCACTTAAAGTAGCGAGTATGAAGAAGAAAATAGTAAGCTGTGTCTTCTCAGAAACTACTCAGAGAAAGGCACCTAGAAGTGACCAGAAAATGAAAACTAAATTAAAATAAAAGACAACTAAATACCAAATCAGCTGGGTTACTTCCTCCTATATCCAGTTCATCAGAAAGAACTTTCTTATTATCTAAGCCTACACTTCAACTCTGTAAAAAGGTTTTTACTTCCAAAGAAATTTCATGCTAGGCTAACTTCTGGATTCACCAGAAGCAGCTACAAGTCTTCTTCTCCATCTTGTGCAAATAAGAGAATCTGAGAATACCAAGTGATCTTTTTGGTATCAACTTTGAAAAAGATATCAGTGACTGGAAATTATCATAAACTTAATTTGTGAGACTAGTATTCATATTTCCTAAAACTTTTTAGTTAACTCTAGCAGCATAACAACACTTTTTCTATGACTAAAAGACCGCTTTCTTAAAGCAAACTGGCCAAAAAGTGTAACTTTTCTTTCCCAAACTTCTTGGAAAAAATGGGTGTAAAGATCATCAGGAAGAGTGCCCTCCCAATATTAATATTTAGTTATTATATTAAATAATTAATATATATAATTAAATAAAAATAAATAGTTAATAATAAGATATAATTATCAATATTTATAATTAATGTTA
The DNA here is from genome assembly GCA_003550305.1 of Glomus cerebriforme. Taxonomy (NCBI): domain Eukaryota; kingdom Fungi; phylum Glomeromycota; class Glomeromycetes; order Glomerales; family Glomeraceae; genus Glomus; species Glomus cerebriforme. The sequence goes on along the minus strand of QKYT01000136.1, from coordinate 82,737 downwards.
TACTATATATGAGATATATTTTACTAAAATTTTAAATGTATTTTAAATATTTAAAAAATTATTTAAAAATTATAAATAATAAAATATTTTTTATCTTATTATGATAATTTTAATAAATTACTTTATAGAAATCTCCAATTTTCATAAATATATTAGCCATATCACTAATAGATAACATTCATATATTCAACATATTTGCATAAATGTAATATTAATAACATATGAATAACATATTTTTGTAAGGATAAATTTATTTGTAACATCCTGTTACATGTCTTATTTGTAATAACCTCAAAAAATAAGTCTGGATAATAAATTTTTATTTATAGAAATTATTTATTTATTTATAGGATTTTAATTAATCAAGCTAAACACAATAAAAAATGATAATACATGTTAATATAGTAAAAGTAAATACTTTATTTTTTTATCATTTATATTACTAGACAACCAAGCTAAAGTATCCTAAAGGAAATGATGAAAAAAAAGAAGTACACAAAAAGAAAGAATAAA
>QKYT01000136.1:51480-69755 GCA_003550305.1 Glomus cerebriforme | reverse complement strand
ATTGCCAAATGGCATCACATATTACTAGTGCAATCATGCAACCTAGATTTATAGCCCACATTAAGGCACCAGCAGGCTAGAATTATCAAATATTTTTACTATAATTAGTATAAAAATTTGTGATTTGATATTAGAATTTTTCTGGATCTTTGGTGTTACTAGAGAAGATATACATCACTATTTCTGTCATATGATCTATTTTATCCCATCGGTATTATGTATACACTGATGGATTTTTTTGTCACTTATTCCACTAGTTTATAAGAAGCTTGAGAAAAGTATATTAAATATAAAATCCATCAGTGTATACATCATACGCAATGAGATAAACCTGTTATTTCAATAGAAATCTTATGAATAACTTTATTCACTGATGCTCCTCTCTCTTCGGGGGGCTCCAAGGCATCAGTGAATAACCTAGTTATTCTCAAAAATCTATGAAATAACAAGTATATATTACATGATTTATACTATATAATAATTTGTCACCTTTACATCACATCATAGTTTTCCATTTTTACTATTTATTCTAGAAACTTAGAATTTTTTCGATATGATAAATACTATTTATTATATGTTATTCATCACGTTTAATTTTGCCCAAATTTTATAATGCTAGCCAAAATTTTCTTATTTGGATCTTAAGTAACGTTATATAATCCAAAAAGTCACCATGACGATGTATTACTAGTGTTACGTAATTCATAATTCCAGCTAGAATTAAATAATCTGCAATAAAATTATCTTTTTAAAAATTTTGCATAACCCAAAATTTTAATTTTCGAAAGATAAATTACAAAATCCATATAAAAATACTTATTTTAGAAAATACTAAATATTAAATTTATATAATATACAATATAATAAGTAAAATTTGTATTAAAAATATACAGTTAATCTTCCTTATAATCACATCTCTTAGGACCAGTAAATGCTGTAATTATAAAGGAATGTGCTTATAGCAAAGTTTTTGTTTTATATTTTATATATAATTTATCTAAAATTTTTTTGTAAAAAAACTTTTTAATATAAAATATAAAGAATATTACTAATATTAATAATAGTTTATTTTTTATATTATATGAATAAATAATTACACATTAATATTACTTTATTTAAAGGATTTTTATAATTTGTATTATTTGTAAAGCTTCAAATAGTCCAGTTCAGTTCCAATTTTTAGTTTTTTTCTAATTGATTAGAATCAAAAAAATATTAATAATTCATCATCTTATAATCATAAAAGAATGAAATATAACTTATTGAAATCATCTTATCAAAATACATCTAATGGTAGTAAAATCCATCTTTAGCACCAATAAGAAAATCTAATTTTTCAAAAAAATGAAAAACTAAAATTTTATTTATCAGTACTAGAGATGCAATTTTACTACCATTAGGTACATTTTAATGAGATGATTCCAACAAGCTATATTTTATTCTCCTACAATCACAGAATGATGAATTATTAATATTTTTTAATTCTGACTAATCAGGAAAGAACTGAAAATTGGAATTATTCAAAGTTCTAATTACTTGATTTAAGGTATTTTTTATAAGTTTGTATTATACTAATATACTGTAAAATTGTAAAAATAAACATCTCTTTTTACAAGGGATCTGGATAAAAAGCTTAGGAAGGTACTTATTTTTGTGATATTTTTTTATATATACAGTCGTCTTCCCATATAATCACCTTCTTTATAGTCACAATTCCCTTTAATCACATCATTTGTCAGTTCTGATCTTATTATATATAAAAATTCTCCTTTATAGTTACAAATGCCCTATAATCACTATCATACCAAATTGTTATCCCAATTAAATAGTAATCATATAAAAAATTCTTTCTTTATAATCACCAACCAATTATATTAGTGTAATATAAACTTATAAAAAATACCTTAAATCAAGTAATTAGAGCTCTGAATGATTCCAATTTCAGTTCTTTTCTGATTGATCAGAATCATAAAATATTAATAATTATAGTTTATTGGAATTGTCTCATCAAGACATATCTAATGGTAGTAAAACCGCATCTTTAGTACTGATAGATAAGATTTTAGGTTTTCATTTTTTTGAAAAATTAGATTTTCATCTATCAGTGCTAGAGATGTGGTTTTACTACCATTAAATGTGTCTCAATAAGATAATTCTAACAAGTTATAATTCGTCCTTTTATAATCACAGGATGATAAATTATTAATATTTTTCAATTCTGATTAATTAAAAAAGAATTGAAAATTGGAACTGAACTGGACTGTTTGAAGCTCTATAAGTAATACATTATAAAAATCCTTTAAATAAAGTAATACTAATGCATAACTATTTATTCATATAATACAAAAAATTATTCTAATATATAATAAATTTCCTATAATATAAATTTTCTATTTTTTTATTATTTTTCATTTTATAATTTTAAATAATTACCATTATTAATATTAGTAATATTTTTTATATTTTGTATTGGAAAGTTTTTTTACAAAAAAAAAATTATAATCACATTAATATTAAATTTCATATACATATGATTATAAAACAAAAACCTTGCTATAAGCATATTTCTTTATAATCACAGCATTTACTGGTCCCAAAAGGTATGATTATAAGAGAGGTTGACTGTATCCTTATGTTTTATTGCTATATGAGATCATGCAAAATAGGGAGAGGTGCTTATTTTTAAGAGGTGCTTATTTTCACGATTTTACAGTAATTGGCTAATGATTATAAAGAAGGAATTTTTTATATAATTATTATTTAATTAGGATAGCAATTTGGTATAATAGTGATTATAGGACATTTGTGACTATAAATAAGGATTTTTATATATAATAAAATCAGGACTGACAAATAATATGATTAAAGGGAATTATAACTATAAAGGAGATAATTATATGAGAAGATAACTGTATAAATTTTGATTTTGATACTTATTATATAAATTTTATTCTTTATTTATAAATAAAATATAATTTTATCTAAACTATTTTTTTAATAATACATTTTAGAATATATAGTCAATTTTAAATTATTTTATATTTACTTTTTCTTTTTTTTTTTATCATTAAATAAGAAATTTACTAATAAAATTAAGTATTTATATTTAAATATATAAGATATAATATTAAATAAATATGAATTAAAATAAATAAAAAGATTTATTTTTTATTGTCATAATTATATGATCAATTATGATATTGCAAAAATTACAGATTTTGAAGTCCAACTAATTTGCAATATCATAACTAATTCAAAATTATAATTAAACTTATTGACCAATTAAACTACAATTTTAAGACTTAGATTTTACTGTTAATATTTCAACACAATTATGTAATGATTTATATGAAAAAATAGATAAACAGAAGTAAAAAACTTTATTTTTACAAAAAAAAAATACAAAAAAATAAAATATATCATTTTAAGATAACAGTTAATGATGCGTCATAGAAGATGTATAATAATGGGTATTTTTTAAAGAAAATTTTATTGAAATCCTACCTATCCTTCATGATTATAAAGGTACATTAGATATTAGTAAAAGTTGTTCACTTTGTAACGTAAAGTTATAAAAGTCACAAAAACTATAATTGGACTCAAGTAACCAAGTGGGATGCAGAAGGATAACTGTACAAAAAGCATGAAGAAATTTTAATGTTTTTAAATAAAGATGAACTTACTAGTTTGGGATCAAAATGGTAAACCTACTGATTTATATTTTACTTTATGTACTGTATATGTTTGATCAGTAAAGCCAAACTTATTAATTTTTTAAGGAACTGAACAAACTGACATTAACGAATGGAGAAAACAGATTCATGAAGGGACTTTTTACACAAGATCTAGAAAAAGAAATTATATGACCGGGAAGAAATGCTATTCTAAAACTTCCACTAAAGAAGCCATAATCACCAGACGTTACTACCGTCAATATCATAGTAAAGTTGTTAGATCTCATTAAATTTTCAGTTCAATCATGAAACACAGAAAAAATGCTTAATAACTTGAGTATTGTGATAGGAAAAGTTAGAAAATATAAAGCAAAAGTGACAAAATTAAATCCTGCAATTAATGTTTATGTGATATATGGTTCAGAACGTTAGCGTTCTTTACAGATCATGTTTCTTATTCCAATTTTCTTAGCATTCATTATACTAATAGAATCATGTCCCAGAAATAATAGCAATAGTAATAGTATTTTTATTCTTTCTTTTAGCAGTAGAATTACATTGCAATAAAGATTTTTAATTTCATTTACATTATTTTTTTTTTATAGTATCACTTTTTCACATGTGGTAGGATAGTTGATCTATTGATCATTCTGCTTTTTAGTTGAAAATTGTTATTACTAATCATTGTGAAAAATCTAACTAAAGTACGGAGTTAATTTCAACTATGCAATTTTACTATTTTTATAGGAACATGATTAACCAGATTTTCATTATACGAACATACTTACGTGATTATTCAAGTAGGATTGTATGTGTAGTAAGTAGTTAGTTATTATTTGATCCAGTTTAATCAATTTTATTTCTTGAACTTTTTCACAAATACTGGTCTATATACAAAGAGGTTATTGAGATTATAGAATATCTTCAGAAAAGTTACATCTAGGCTCTAAAAATACTTCACCAAAAAATGAGGTAAACATCTCAACTCATGTCTCCAATTCTCCATAATTCCCAAATCGAAGAGAGGGAAGTATAGCATGATGAGGGATTATTATAGAGATGACATATATGATAATGAAGGATATTATTACGAAAATAAAGGGTATTATTATTATGATAGAAAATATGTAAGAAATGTCTCATCAATGACGAGTCCGATCATTTCTCTGGTATATGCTTAGGAAATGATATAACCTAATCATGTAGACCATCACCTGAAATATACTGTATGATATTGGATATTCCATATGGTTATTACTTATTTAAAGATTCTACAGGAATTATTAAATATTCTGTTATTTCATTATGAGTTTATAAATTATTAGATTTTTCTTTTTTTTGAATCATACAGTTTAAAATTCCTGATGATTTTCTCTTATCTCTTACATTACCTTTATTATCAATTTTATTTTATCATCAATAGAAAAAGCATATTCTGTATTTTGATAACTTTTGTGTTTTTTTATTTTAGTGTATTTGCAGTTGCAGTATTGGGAAGAATCTGTGTTTTATATTGAGAATCTAATACCAAAGCTAAATAGGTTATTAGATCTAATTTAAAGATTTTCAAATCACTAGGTTAACTAAATAATTATATTAAAAGTATTTTAAAATAAAGAATTTTTACAAATAATTTATAAAAAAAATAAAAAAAATACAATTAATTTTGTCTAATTATTGATCATTACGTAGTTACATATATACTAGGAAATGGAAACCATTTTAAGTCCAAAGTGCATATTTTTATTTTTATTTTTTTTAGTAGTCAATATTTATTTATTATCAATCAATTAAATTTAAGGCACGTGATCAGACAAACAGAAATCGCCACGTGATCATAATGTTGCATAAAAATATATAATCCTTCGGATAATTAGATGATTTATTAAAGATATAAAAAATCACGTAATAATTTATTATGATCAATATGGCAAATCATTCTACCGGTCACTATCGTGCATGACCTGGTTAACGCTGATTTTTTGTGTAATATAAAGTTGTGTAATACTTAATATAGAAGTATATGGTTAGAAAGCTATAAACCAACACAAATTTAAACCATATTTTTTTCATCATAGATGTGTTTAGAAAAAATAAAAACACTATTTCAGATGCTCGGACTGGAATTTTATAAACTTTTTGAAATTTCGTCAGATAGAAGATAATTGGTTAGCAGATAAGCAGAAAAAACATAGCATATATACTAAAACTTTAGGTAAGATTGCAGGCAGTAAATCAAGCGAATACTGATCTATGGTAGTTTCTGCTTTAAAAATTTTCCAGTTAAGTGAAAAGCTTTATTTCTGTAAGGTAAGATGGGCTTGAAAGCTTGCAGGCATCCAAGTTAACTATTATGTTATACCACATCACAATGATTTGACAATCTGATCATATTCCATACTAAGTCATTGATGAACTATTGTGTTCGATGCTGGCCACCTTTCCTTTATCACATCACAATACTCAATAATATGACTTTTCTAGGCTGAGTCGCTGATAAACTATCGTGTTCGATATGTCTAAATATACTTGCTGATAGTCATGTTAATATTAAGCGAGCTTTGATGATTAACAATATTATTTTCATGAATAGGAAATACTAAATACCCAAGCGGTTAATAATTTCTGACAAGATATAGAGAAGTTAAATAGGTGAAATAAGATCAACAATTCAAAGGTAGGTATGCTGACAAGCTTTATTTCTGCTGTTTCATACAATGAGGAAAAATATTAGTAATATATTTATCCTCTTTCTAGGAAAAATATCTTGATCATCTCAAAGAATCTACCTATGAAGTACTAGATGATACTAGATCATATGTTGTTGTAGATGTTAAAGCAGGAATTGGAAAGCACAAGTCTGCTAGAAGTGAGATTCCAACTTGTTACGATTGAAATAAATCAAGTGAAGGTCAGAATATTATCTTTGAATTGGGTCATGATGAATAAAAGCAAACAAAGCGAGTTTGCTTTCATGAAGAGAAGCCTTCATCAAAAAAGAAATCTAAATCAGGCAAAAGAGTTAGCATATAACTTGATTTTTGGTTAAAAAAAACATCTTTCACAAAAGGGTAAATCAAGTTATTTTCTTTATAGGGTGATACATTACCTAACGGTATGAAGATTACGAAGCTATCACCTATAAATTATGCATAAATGGATGAAGGTGACAAAACTGGGGATGGGATTCCTTCAAATGAAGCTAATGATTATAGCGACAATGATGAAGAGGCTTTGCCTCCAGAAGACTCTCTTTCTTTTGCCCTTTCAAACTCAAAAGTTTGGACTTTACCTTTGGGAAAGAATGTCAGTAACATCTATTCTGAAAAAATATCTGAAAACGTATGCACAGTAAAAAATAAGAAAAGACTTACAGCAATCAAAAAGGCTATATTGCCTCGAGGATAATTGATTTATCCGTTCACATGAAAAAGTAGTTTTGCAAAAATGACAAAAAATTCATTAAGAAAGATTATGAATCTATGTTGCGAGTTCCCGAAATGACAGGTGAGGAGAGTTCATTTGTTCTAAAAGTCGAGGATGTATGAGTTTTGTTTTTCTTAAACTAGGTAACGGGAACCATTGGATTGTCCGAAGCATTAAATTAAGATGTATCACAAAACTCAACTTCAAAATGTAATACAAATTTATTGTAAACATATGAAATCACAACAATGCATATTATTGGTCGATCACGCATGTGGACAGATGGACATTGCATCGTAATGAGTCTAACCGAAGATGTCCTCAGCTATTCTTTGGACAAATTATCTTATTTGTCTATATGGATGCATATACTTATGAATTCATTACTCTATGTAGATGGACACGTAAGCCAGGCATATAAATACTGTACGGAAATCTATTTAAGTTCAATCAAAGATAGTTACTTATATAAAATAAGTAAAATATATGGAGATTTGTGAGTTATTTGATTGCTATCTAAGATATTTATTTTTTCGTAATTCTTATTCTTACTATTTAACATATACAGCATTTACAAGAGCAAAGACCAAGAAGATATTTTAGATTTTACTACAAAAGGTGCACACACAGAAGTAGACGTACTTAATCCTAAAAGCTTGTGCGTACATTGTTGAGGGGCTTAACAAGAGCCTCACAACTTATCCAAGATGGTTGGTATAATATTGTTTGCTTTATATTCAAAATAATATAGCCATTTCACAAGTCATAATTTATAATTCATGCATTCAAAGGGCGAATCATTTTTCCCCTTAAGTAGGAGTGCAGATCATATTAATGGGCGCAAATGTGATGTTTGTTTCATGACAATATTAGGAGTCGATGTGGGAGAATGGGAGTTTTCCGCCAAGGCTACAGCAACAAAAACGATTGGTGATCAATGTCGTTTGGCCAGAATAAACCAATCTATATTGAATGGTTTATTAGAATACAATCTCAATGACAATCAGGTCAAGGATATCCAAGTTCCTTTCCTACAATTTGCTGGAACATACGGACAATTATTGATTGAAGACCTGATGGAAGGTTTTATGTCGTTTTACCTGGACCTAAATTTGAGTTACTGACGAAACTTAAGAGTATTAAAGACATGTATTGGTGTAATTAAATTGAGCTTATGAATTCTATTTGTCATCAAAAAATTTTTTTCCGGGACATAATGTCTCGGAAATTTCAGTCACATGACTTTGATCGTTACCAATGGTAACGGTTTTCAAAGTTACATGAACCCGATCATTAACATAATCTATAATAATATTTTGAATCTTGCATCACTAATCTATTATAATATATTGCGCAGGAAATGTATGTCAAAACATGCAAAACAATAGAAAGTGTAGAAACATCACAACGATTTCGATGATATTTTCGATGTTGATGATACAGTCAAGTCTATCACTCATAGTAAATACAATCATATTTGTAAACCGTGGTGGACCCCTAAAAAAAGTAATAATCCGTAATTTCTTAGGGTGCATTTTATTGCTATCTGTTTTGCCTTTCTCAGAATTCTTCTTCCGTGCAGTAAACTTTGTTTTATCTTTTGAAACTTAGAATGCTTCCTTTAGATCTAGATATTTAGATCCATCCTTTGCTGTTGTTTTTTTTCTTTCTTTTTATATGCTTTTTGCTTATATCACGTCTGAATACCTCGATACATATTTGTATATTTGCTATTGTATAAAAATGATTGGTATTTAAATTAATATTAAACCGGTTTGGATCAGAAAACCTGTTGGAAACCGGATTTAAAACCGAATGGTACATCCGGTTCCAAGCATTTGCATTTTTTTTTAAGTGATTTAAAAAATTTTCGTGTTGATGATAACGAAACAATATCTAGAATTCATCTTAATTATTTTCATTATAATTGATAAGGGCTGGTGGTGTATGAACTCTTTTTTTTACTTTAAAAATAGATTTAGTCTCATTACCTAAGATGCAACATCGAAACAGAAAACAGAGAATAGTTTCTGTTACTATAAAAGTAAAATAATTTTAAGATAATTAATGATTAGCAGCATAATTATAATAACCGAAAATCTCTATCTTCCAGTCATTTTTTGTATTTACACGAGGTCAATTTTTTGTACATTTCTATTAAATTAACAAAGACTACTTTATTTCATGATAACAAAAATCAAATTAATCACATTCGACGCATTCGGAACATTATTTCATCCGAGAAATGGAATAATAGGACATTTATATGTAACAACCTTTTATTTGACTTAATTCAATAATTCATATATATCTATTTTTATTAAGTAAAATAATAATTCTTTAAAATTAGTCAAAAGAAATTGCCAAGTTCGGAATAAAATTAGATGAGTCATTAATAGATAAAAAATTTAGAGAATCCTTTAAAAGTGTTTACAAGTTATATCCAAATTATGGATATAATAGTGGATTAAGTTCAAAAGAATGGTGGTCTAAGGTAAAAAGAAAATTTTAATTCTTACGTATTTATTATTTAATTTTTTTAATTTTTAATATCATTTATTGTAGGTAATAGAAAAAACATTTATTGAAGCTGGAATTAATAAACAAAGTAATTTTATCTTTTATCTAAATTTAAATTTTTTTTTTAAAAAAAATAATACTTTTTTATCCTTTTTATATAAGATTTATCGCAAATATTACCAAGACTTTCCACGAATTTATATAATAAATTCACAACTTCAGAAACATATGAATTATATGACGAAACCGAATATGTGTTAAGTGAATTACATAATACTAAAAAAATCAAATTAGGTATAATAAGTAATTTGGATGAAAGAGTAGGTAAGTTATATATATTTACAAAATTATAGTAGTATTCTCTTGCTTATATCAAATATGCTAATTAAAATTTATTTGAAGAGAGTATCTTTTCTTCATTAAACATTCATCAATATTTTAATTTCATCTTATTAAGCAGTAAATTTGGTGTTGAAAAACCGGATGTTAAAATTTTTGAAAAAGCCTTAGAATTAGGTGGAATGAATACTATTAGCAAAGAAGAGAGAAGTAAACAAATTTTACATGTTGGTGATGATGAAGTTAGGTGAGTTATAGTATATACTCTTTTGATATTATGTACAATTGATTATTAACGTAATTTGTTCATAGAGATTATCAAGGAGCAAAAAATGTTGGTATAAACACATTACTTATAAAAAGAATTGAAGATAAAAAATCAGGATATGCAACAAAAACTACAATACAAAATACTGAACAGAATCAACAGGAGAAACTTTATAATATTATTCACAATTTAAATGAGTTACTCAAATATATAGGATAATATACTAAAATAATTTACTATCTCCTTAATGCTATAACTATAAAGCATTCACTGTGCAAAAGATAGATCTTATGGTGACCATTGTTTATCAGCATCTGTAAGGGGGACATACTATAAAAAAGACACGAATTCGATTAAATAAAAAATAAATAAATAAAATCGAATTATTATCAGCTTGTATCAATACAGTACCATAACTCCCATAATTTCCTTCTGTGTAACGTTTCCATTTTCATCTTTGTCAATTTGATAAATGGACTGAGAATAGCTTCCAACCGGAATGAACAATCTATTTTAAATGTGACATTGAATTTAATTAAATTCATATATCCTATAAATTTAGTTGTCCCGTATACATACCGTCCAGGTGCATTCAATTGATCGATCAATGCTTGTGGCGTTTTTTCTGCAGCAGCACCAACGTGACTGTACGGATCCAAAGTTAAATGTTGGTAAATTGTAACAAATAAAAAAAAATGATATTATGAACGAATAATGTACATGCAATCATAAAGTGCCTCTTCCGGGTAACCTTTTCTTCCATCTCCATAAACCAAAATGACTCTTTGAGATTCCAAAAGGTCCGGTCGATCTTTTTGGATATTCTTTCTTGATAGGTCTACAAGTCCCTTAATATGTTCCATGCCAATAACTTTTCCTTCCGGTCCAACCTTTATAATATACATAAAATAAATAAAAATAAAGACAAAGAACTTGATAAACCAACTTTTAATGTACCATTTCTGCAAAGCAAGTCGTTAAATATCCAGATCCGCATCCGACGTCCAAAACTACATATATATCATGTGTTAAATATAAAATGAAATGAATGATTATTTTTTCCTTTTCACTTTACCTTTCATACCGGGCTGCAAAAAAGGTTCCAAATTTTGGAGAGCGTGAGCATGCATATGGCTTCATAAAAAAATGCATTCTGGATTATTTAACTTATATTATTATTAATAAAAAAAAATCAATATATCGATGTGCTTACGGTGCAGAAATAGTGGCACCGAAACCTATTTGTTGAGGAGAATCTTTATATGGGCTTTGGGACACATAATTTTTTCTATCGACAGCTTTCATAGCTTTCTCAACTTTCTCTGATTTAATGATTCGGGCCGATTTCAAGTTATTTACAAGGCCGTCGTTATTATTAGCAGAACAATACCAAGCCATTTTTAAAGAATATGGTCGTAAACTAGTGGTTTCTTTTACTTTATTAAACGGAAAGTTCGAACAACTAAAAACAGAATTTGAAAGTCCAGGTACAACAGAAATATAAGAATACAATAAAGGTGAAGATAAAAGAGTCGCGGTAATAGAAAATTGATTAATTAAAAATCGATAATTTATACCGTGAAGCAGCATTGGTATATATGCTGGAGATAGTAACGGCCGTGTGAAAAAAATAAATAGTCGAAAGTTTTTGTTTACGTAATTATAAAATCATTCGATCATGAGATTAGACGATCATTGCATGATGTGTACGACAAACTTTTAATCATTGTTAGTTGAATTTAAAAAACAAACCAAAAGGGATAAAAATGAGTCATAAAAAGAAAAACTTACGGAGAAGGAAGGTTAGTAGTAGTGACGAAGAGGAAGAACAGCAGGTTCAGAAAAGTAAGGAGATACAACAGTCTGCTTCAACTAAACTAAGCTTTTATGATGAAATGAATGACGAAGTACGTACTTTTAAAGTAAGATTATCTTCTGCCTCAAGGTTAAAGAGAAATAATATTTAAATAATGGCTTATAGTCTGATATATCAGAGTATAAGCCGCTGATGTTTATTTCAAAGGATAGTTTAGTCGCTCAAAGTAGCAATATTCAAGGAATACAGAACATTGGGGCAGAAACGAATGTGGAACAAAGAATATCCTTTAATGATCAAATTTCTAAAATGAAAACAAATAAAAAGCTAGAGATTAGAGTAAGCGATCAATCAGGAAGAGGAATATTTGCTTTACAAAATATATCTCCCGGTATTTTTACACCACGCGATTCTTTGCTCGAGATAGCGTTTATAGTTCAATTTAATTTGTGTAAATAATCATTTCAATATGATAAAATGCTATCATGATCCACATGATTCATAGGTGCCCTTGTTATGGAAGATATACCCTACGCGGCTGTGGTAGATGATTTAAACCTTTCTACAATTTGTAGCAATTGTTTTATGAAGAGTGGAAAATTATTATGTTGTTCTGCTTGTAAATTCGTTTATTATTGTTCTAAGGTTAGGAACATTCATAATAATTTATTTAAACAATTCAATCTATCTTAGTGCTGATTGTTCTCGTCTTGTAAATTATATAGGATTGTCAACGTAATGATTGGTCAAATCATCAGCACGAATGTAAAATTTTTGTTAAAGTGCAAAGAAAGCCACCGACTTCAGTTCGTTTACTATGCCGGATCCTAATGCGTCGCATGAGTGATCCGACATCAGTATGTATTTTTTTAATAAAAGTCAGAATAATAAACAAATTTATAATGTGAAATTTTAATAATAAATATCAATAAAATTCATAAAATTCTTTTTTATATTTGTCATCAGTTTAAAGAAATCGAAAATTTACAAAGCAGTATCCTGATTATTATTTTTGTGTATTAATTTTTAATTATAACTTATATTTTCCTTGACAATTTTTACGTAATACAGACCGAAATTTATTCAAACAATCACAAATAGAAACATTTGCTCAATTGTCTTATGTGATTCGTGAATGCATACCTAAAGATGCTTTGTTACCTCCATCAGATATGATTGAATTATTTTGCCGTGTATTTATCATTTTCTTTTAATATTTTCTTTTAATATTCTCTTTTTACGCGTAGAAAATTTTTGGTCACTTAAAATTTCATATTGTTAGTTCACAGAAAATAGTTTTTCAATTTTGGACGGAGAAATGATACCAAATGGTGTAGCGGTTTACCCTAATGTATCATTAATCAATCATTCTTGTCGGCCTAATTGTATTGTTACTTTTGAAAAGTCAAAAATGATGATTCGATGTATTGAATCTATTATGAAGGATCAAGAGGTATCTTTGTTTTTCAGGTTAACTGTTTGACCTTTGTCCAACACAAAAAAAATTACATTTTTTTTATAGATTACAATCAATTATACCGATTTAAGTCAACCAGGTGAAGAACGACGTAAAGAATTACGGGATCGTTATTTCTTTCTCTGTCAATGTGAGTTATGTGAATATTATAAAGTATGTATATTATATTTTTTTAAATAACAATAAATAGTTTATTCAAATAAAATTATCTTTAACCTATTTTATTTATATATATAGTTAAAAGGTCATGTTGATCCAAGAAACGCGTTAAGATGTCAAAATCCAACTTGTTCAAATGCAATTGAACCTCCAGGTAATTTTATCATTTTTTTTTTTAGAAAAAAAAAATTATTTATTAATTCTAATAATAATAGTAATAATTTCTTAACAATTATTTATAGAATCATTGGAATCAGGAATTGAAGAATTTACATCAACTTGTTCAGTTTGCTCAAAAGAGTTACATTATGATGTAGCGGATGTAGAGAAAAAGTTATCAATGGCCTTAGAATTATATGATGAAGGAACAAAATTACGTGATAAAGGTTTAAATTTCAAAATCCATTTTAATCATTTATTCACTTCCCCTTAACGCCATCATTAACTTTTTTTCTTCTTAATAGATGATCTTCAAGCACTTGCACTTTTTGAACAAACATATAAAATTCAACAAGAACTTTTACATGAAGCAAATTATAATATGATAAGAACGCGTAAATCACTAATTGAAATATATTGCAATTTAAGAGATTGGAAAAATGCGTTAAATCATTCATTAAAATTAACAAAATCTTATAGAATTTTATATAGTAAATCTTATCCACTTTTAAGTATACAACTTTATTCTACAGCAAGGATTTATTTATCATTTGATCATAATGAAATTAACGTCAAAGATCTTGAAAAAATTGAAGAATTATTAAGAGAAGCTTTAAAGATTTTAGAAATTACTCATGGGTTTCAACATCCTATTACTAAAATGGTTGAAATGAATTTATGGGATGTCCAAGGGGAATTAAAAACTAAAAAAAATTAAATAAAATGAAATGAAATTAAATACGGATTTGTTTACTATACCTAAACGTATTCAATATAAGAAAAATAAAATGTATTATTAGTCTATAAACAGATTTATAAAATATATTATTATCCAAAATGGATGAATAATGGAAATCATTCACTTGGGATTATAATTAGAACATGTGACCGTTATAATCTAGATACAATCACAAAGGAGGATCGACTCCTAATAGGTATTTTTCATTACATAAAACATGTGGTTTTTTTTTTTTCGTTCGTATTTCAAATAAAATTGCTGGAAATATAATAAACCGAAAAAACATTTGAAAAAAAATTTAGACGAAAATAGAAAATATAAACAAACAAATGTACGAAATAAATTAAATGTAACAAACGTTTATATTATTATAGAGTATCATTATTTAATGAACGGATGTAACAAATAAATTTCACTTATGTGACACGGTTCATCTCGAAAAAAGTTTATTCTCGGGTAAAGTTGGATTTGTAGGAGAAAAAAAAAAAAAATTTAAAATTAAGGATTCGGAGTCTCGGAAATTTCGGAAATTTCTTAATGTGTTTATATTATTTTTCGTAACCTTAAAGTAATTATCAAGTGAAAATGGTAAGAAGAGAAAAAGATCCGGGTAAGGGATTGGGAGATATCTTTGACTATTCATGTGGCTAAACTTTCTTTATAATAATTAACATATTAAGTTAAAATTAACGAAGCATAAGCGCAATCTTGTGTATATATATATTTTTTTTCGAGTTTTCACATTTTATCACACCCTGGAATTTTTTTTTTCTTGTTGATCCATGCTCATTAAGAATGTAATATACGTAATAATTATGTAATTATTATTGTCAATACCAATTTTTTTTTTTTTTTTTGACAGAAACACATGGAAACAACACAAAGACACCATTTTTGATGAAAAATGAGATAAAGAGAACAGACCACAATATAAAAATAAAAAGGTCGAACTTTCTCATATTCTAAATGGCAAATAATGTGGCTTGCATAAAGTTTTTCCTTAATAAAAGTTTAGATTTATTTTTTCGATAATGAAAACTTTCTTTATAGTAACAATTGAAAAACAAAACAAACTTGATTATACTGGTTTTTGAAACTATAGAAGGCTATTGTGAGCTAGAAAAAGTTTAGATTTTCCTTTATATTAAACTGTATTAACTATTTAATATAGTGAAACCTTTTCATCTTTGTTATTTTTTTTTTTGTGGCTTACTTTCGTGGCTGATACTATATAATTTAATGACTATAATGAATTTATTTTATTCCCTAATAAAAGGTTTCAAAATACGAATGATTTCATATATAGTATCTACATTTTAGTGTATGTTTCAAAATATCAATTGTTAAATTTTTTTTTAATTAAAAATTTTTTTCATAATACTAATGTAATATTACACAATAATACTTAATAAAGTGGCTTATACTTTTGCGGAGTTTCGGTAAATGTTCATGTAATGCAATTACAATTATAAACGCATCTCGAATGTATGTCAAAAAGTAACTTTCCTTTCTTCTAATCTTGGCGTACCTTTTTTTTTTTTTTTTTCCTTTCCTCTTTAATTAAATTATAACGGAAGATAATTCCGAAAAAAAAATTTACCAAAATTAATCTTATACGAAGGATTTACCTAGTTAGATTGTCCCAAGAGAAAGGGAATTTATTGTTGTTTATCGTACATAATCTATACATTAAATTGCATTCTTTTGAATAAAACGAAAGGATTCTATATAGATGCATAAACCTACAACCCGCAGCAAAATACAAAGCACATTATCTCCATAATTGGGGGTTTTTACCATAATTATTGTTCATTATTATAAAAAATTGACGTGTAATACAAGTATTACACGGGAAAACCATAAAGTAATCTGCGAGTCGTAACGATCTTTTACTTTTAATGACAATGTAATTACCGAATATCCGAAGCGTAAATATTGTAAATATTTTTCTTTGTTATTTAACGCGTTAATCTCTGACAAATATTAAGAACTAATGCATGGAAAGAAAATTATTATTAATAAAGTGAATTAATTCCTTATGAGATGTGCGAAAAGGTTAACTTTAACCTAAAAAAACTTAACCAATGATGTAATTGATTCTCGCTCAGATTTCATTGTGGCAGGGTCCGAGAGCAAACAAAATCTTACCACGTATCTCGCATTTTAATTTATTTTATTATTATAATCATATGAAATAGATAATATCTAAGATAGATATTATCTATTCTATATATTCTTCCAAATTATTATAGATGGATAAGTTTTATAGTCATGTAGTGTAACCTTTTCTTCTATTTTATATTTTTTTAGACAATTTCATTTAATTCTCCATTCTTGGCATTAATTGTACCTTTTTTTTTTTTTTTATCTTTTATGTGGGGAGTATAATAAAACTTTAATTTTTTTTTAAAAAAAATAAATTGGACGATTTGGGTAAAAAAAATTATTTTTAGAATTTTTATGAAAATTCCAAAACCTTCTCTTTTCATTCAAGAAACGTGGATTTTTTTTCGTAACACGAATATTTTAAGTTTAAAAAAAAAAAGAAAAAATGTTTGAGCGGTATATGAAGATGTATAATGAAAATTTGAGGAGGGGTAACAAATAAAGTGTATCAGAAGTATGCATTAGACTGAATTAGACTCTAGACTGAATTAAACTAGTTTATCATCAAGCTTTTGTACCTGATTATATTCTTGATTTTTGAAACGCATAAGAGAAAGAATTTAAATTTCATATAATGCAAATGAGAAATACATACAGTACTTGAAAGAATATTTGTTTTAATGTATCGTAAATCTACTTTCTTGTATAATCACAGTAATTTATTATTTTTTCCTTTATATAGAAATAAGTGATTACATTTTTGTGTAAATGAAGAGAAATTTTATTTTTTATCTTTTTTTTTTTTTAAAAAAAAAAATCAAAATTTTATCACTTTTTTATCCAAAGAATCAAACATATAAGCATTGATTATTATTTTCAATGTTTCAGAAAAATTTTTTTTTTCTTTCTTTGAATAATTAATACATACTATTAGAATAAATTTGATCATTTGCATTTCGATTTGATTGTTGAAATTATTCCGAAAAATTTGATCGTTAAGAGAAAAAAAAAAAAATTTTTTTTTTTTTAGATTAAAGATGTAAAATATCATCATTAATCTTTCCAAACAATATTAAAATATTACATATTGAAAACTCGCGTTTGGATTTATTTATTTATTATAAAACTTTTATTGTAAAACAAGCATGTGTACATGATACTAACTAACTTCATTTAGAATAAAGGGAGCCAAGGTTCTTTTGAAATTTATTTGTATGTTTTTGTGTTCGAAAGATGTTCATGCAACATTTTCAAACTTAACCAACGAGATGATAATATATATTATTATAGTATAGTTTATTTATATATAATATACTATATTATATATATTATATGTATTTAATCTATTTTATACTACAATAATTGTATATAATAGGGTAAATAAATATATATTTTTTACTTTAATGCTTTTATGCTTTTATTTACTCTAAAAGTATATGGTTCCGCGATTTTACACTATTTTTCATAGATTTCCCTCTCTCCTCCCCGCATAAGTCGCATAAGTTGTTGTTTATGTGGAATCTTTTTATTATTTAAATAAGCTTCATTCTTCTTTTTTTTTTGTTTTTTCTTTAACTCAAACGAACTTTTTT
>QKYT01000136.1:33802-51285 GCA_003550305.1 Glomus cerebriforme | reverse complement strand
AAAAAAAAAAAATTTGATATTTTTTTTTATATTTATTCAAAAAAAACTTTTTTTTGCGTTTTTTTTTCTCTTTTATAACTTTTGTACCCATTTTTTTTACCATATTTATTTTTAATCCTATTCTTAATATTTATTCGGAATCCTTTATTGTTTCTTTAAAAAAAAATACCTTTTTTGGAAAAAAACATCATGAAACCCCTAGGTAAAAACTCCAGTAATAACAGTTCCAATACCGAAAATGGTGAAAGTAAAAGTAGTGGTTTCTTAACAAAAGTAAAAAGCTTTCGAAAAAAGGATAGAAGTAGTGTTGTTATCGATGATAACAACAACAATAATAGTAATGGTAATAAAAGTAATAGAAATAGTATTATTAAAAATCGAAAGAGCGTTCTTGTATCAAATGAACCACAACCTGAAACAAAAGGAGATGGTGATCATGAAAAATTGATACAAAGTTTAAAATTAGAATTGGATAGAGTAAAGTATGAACATGAAGTTGAACGTCAACAAAAATTGGATTTTGAAAAACGTAATCATGATTTATTATCTCAAGTTGAAAAATTATCCGCAAGAAATAGTAGCGATGATCATTCCGTGACCTCCGATCAACATTCACGTGATATTACTTTGGTTGATAATAATAATGAGGTTGATCAATTAAAATCTGAATTAAAACAAAAAGATTCTACTATTCAACAACTTGAATCTGATTTATTAAATGCTAAACAAGAAATTAATAATGAAAAATCTGAATTGGAAAAAATTAAAAATCAACTTCAAGAACAAAAATCTACTGTTGAAAATTTGACTAAAGAACTTTCTATTAATAAAAAAGAAGCTCAAGATTCTGTTAAATCTGAATCGGAATCTCGTGTAACGTTGGAGATTAATAAACATGAAATTATTCAACTTAAATCTCAATTAGAACAACGTGATTCTACTATACAACAATTAAATTCTGATTTGGCTGCTAGTAAGAAAGAATCTGAAAAACATATTAAATCTGTTCAATCTGTTCATGATGAATTGGAAAAAATTACTTTAAATTTAAAATCTTCTAAAGAAGAATCTGAAAAACTTGTTGCTGAAAGGGCGGAAAAAGATAATTTAATTAATCAACTTAAATCTGATTTTCAAAATCTTGTTGAAAAACAAACCGCTGATCAACAAAATCAGAAAAATGAATATGAAAAACTTGTTCAACAACTTAATGTTACTAAAGAAGAAGCTTCTAAATTAAAAGTTGTTTATGAAGAACAAATTAATAAATTGAATTCTGATTTGGATTTAACTAAGAAAGAAGTTGAAATTGCAAAAAATTCTCAAAAAGAAAGTTCCATTGATAAACCCATTCAAGAAAAATTAGAAAAATTTCAACAAGAAAATGAAGAAATTAAATCCAAAGTTGAAAAACTTAAAAATGATCTATCCCAACGTGATTCTACTTTGAAATCAACTACTTTGGAATTACAAAATATTACCGATCAACGTAATAAAGCTTTACATGAACTTGATAATACTAAATCTGAATTAGAAAGTGTACATAGTTCTGTGCATAATATTCAAAAAGATTTAGAAAATCAAAGTAATTCTTTGAAAGAATTAAGTTCACAACTTGATGTTAAAGAAGTTATGATTCAACAACAACAGACTATAATTCGTAACATGATTCCAAAAGATCAGTATGATTCTTTACATAAAAATTTTATGCAAACTAAAACTGAACTAGAGAATGCTAAAAGTGAATTACAATCTTCAAAATCTAAACTGGAATCATTGGATAATTCTTCTGTGGAAAATTTGAGACTTGAATTATCTGGTATTAAAGCTGAATTAAAAGCTACTAAGGAAGCAAAAGAATGGGAAAAGAAACGTAATGAACGTTCCATTTCTGAATTAAGAACTAAAGTTGATAACTTAACTCACGACAAAGGTTTGTACAAATTATATAATCTATTATCCTCTATGGATTTGAAAAAAAAAATAATTAATTAACCTTCTTTTCTCTCTGTTTAGAACGATATAATCAACTCGATAACCAAAATGCAAGATTACAACAACAAATTGAAGAAATGAGGATTCAAGGTATTTAGCACATTAATATCCCATTTTAAAATATGTATGTTTTATTGACTGTTCTTTTTCTTCTCTTTTTTCTCCCCCCCCCCATAGTTCGTACTGTAGAAAAATTGATGAAAGAAAATGAAAAATTAAGAGCCGAAAATTCTGAATTACTAGAATCATCGAAAAAAGCACGTGAATTAGCGGATGCAAAGAGTAAAGAATTGGCAGCTTTATCCACGTATACTACGCCTATAACGCCTGCAACGCCTCCTACAACGCCTGTATCTCCTCGTTCTTCTAAATCGTCTTCTAAATCATTATCAAAGACCAATGGTAATGCATCAAATGATGTTGATTCACCATCATCAACTTCTACTAAATCAAAACGTAAAAGTGTTGTTGAACCTTCTCAATCAAATGGAGTAGCAGCTACCCCTCAAGCAAACATTGAATCTAGTGAAAATAATAATAGTAATAATCAACCCATACCAAGGCCAAAGAAAGATGATGGAAATGACGGATGGATTACTGTCAAAAGAAGAAGCATGAAAGTAAGGCACAGCATGGTAATAGCATAATGATATATTTTTGATTATTTTGGAGAAAGGCGATTAAATTGATCAAATTTTTGATGACTTTCTGTTATATTCCACCAACCATCATCGAATAATCATGATAAAATTACATAATCTATCTTTTCTTCCCACTCTACTCTCTCTATATATGTTAATATTAAAGGCGACGATCAATAACAACAACAACGCGATGGGAGAATCATCTAAAAATCATCAATCTTTAACCAAAGTATCTTGGGTTTTGTTTTTGTCTAAAATCTTGTTAATTACTCTTTTATTTATTGCGATGGATTATATATTTAATTTGACGGAAAGTACAACAAAATTTGGTTTTTTACTTGATTTTTACAAAACTTACCAGATTTATTAAATATATACTTAGTTAGTATTTACATTTTTTTATCTGCTTTGAGTTGTTTTTTTTGTTAGTTTTCGGCATGATTAAAAGTACTTATCATCTTTTTTTTTTATTTAAGACATTTTTTCTGTGTATAGTGTAAATATTATATATATGCATTTCCAATTCATTTTTTCTTAATTCTTAGGGTTTAAAGATTTCTTTTTTTTTTATTTACATTAAAAAATTATATATTTTTTTATTCTTATCATATTTATATTTATCTTACAATTGTATTTCTGGAATCAATCTAATTTTTTTTTTTTGAACCATTTTATTATATTCTAATAATCCCAGTAATATCAGTGTCCACATACAGTATTCATATTTATTATCTATATTTATCATTACTAACATAATAATAATATTTAAAAAGAGCGTGAGAAACAAAAGTAGAAAACAAAAAAACATCAATAATATAGAAAAGAAAGATTATATTATATACATACTCATTTATATTTTTAAAATTTTTAAATGGAGTTTGTACATAAAAGAATCAATAAAAAAAACAATAGAATGATCTCTTCATTAATTTATTTTTCTACGTGTTTACTTAAATATTATCAGCTATTAGCATCATAAAATCATATGTAACCGAATCAGACATGTGATCTACCCCTACATTCGGATTATAATAATTTTGTCGAGTAAAATTTTCTCAGTATACCATGTTCGTACATGAATTTTTTAGTCGAAAATATTACCGAATTTTTAAAGGAATGTAAGAGGAAACGTTCGCAAAGATTATTGATTCATATCTTAAATCTCTTCGAAACATTATTGACTATGAACCTGAAGGAAAAAGGAAATCAAGAGCGCGCACACTCCTTGACGCGTATACGCTTCATTAAAATATGAATAGGAAATAAAGTAGCATGGCTGGAATTCTTCTTGCTTCTTGCCATTCAAAACTTTTCGTTGAGCTACAAAACCAACGCCGGGGCACAGGGGATCTTCTCGTTCGCCTGTGTTCAAGACTTTTCGTTGACCTGATAGGATGAGAAATTTGTTAGATGATAAATTGTAAAAATGTATTGGGAACTCTAATCTTTCGTTATAAAGGCGAAGATCAAAAAATTGGAAGAAAACGTGCAAAATGAGTGACGCATCTTCGACGATCAATTATGTCAGAAAATGAAGAGAACACATGACATCACCATCCACAAAAAAGGTAACAACTTTAAAGTTGCTTAGCGATGCACTAGTTCACGTTAAAAAAACTGACCTAAATATTGCTTTTTTAATTTAGTCTAGGATAAGTTATGGGTCTTCATACTCGCCATCTTCATCCAAAATGGAAAGACTACCTTCGCTGGCAACTGATTCAGTTTTTGATAATGACGACGATGAAATTACTGTTATAAGAGATATTCCTCATAAATTTAATACTGTATATCAGAGTTATTTCAACATGATCAATATCTTTGGTTCAAACTTATTAGACAAAATAAGTAAAAAATTCTTACCAACAAATAAGATGTAGAATGTGAATCTAAATTTAGGAAAACAGTCAATCAATGACTCACGAGATAATGCCGTTGACTCATCACTAGCATACTTAGCAAATCCTGAAAGTAATTTGAAAGAAAACCTGGGATTTATAATTTTAGAAGATTGAGGAATTGTCTAGTCTGAAATCAAGCAAAATAATACTCATTACTAATTATCTGGATTATATTATGAAAGGATTACTGTATAGCATTACCTAAAATACCCTGGGTCTGAATCAATTTACCTGATTTAAAATATTAAATTAGACTTGGGTATATATGTTTATCCTGTCAGTACTAGACAAATTTAATATATGAAAAATTTAAATTTGATTCAAAATAGTGATTAAATATTCTAATTTTTAGGAAATAAATTAATGAAGTGGTAAGAATCACCAAACAGATTTTATATACTGTATATATGAAGAGAGGCCTTATATAAGATCAAAAATGTATCTGCCTTCTTTAAGCAAGCTAAGCAAATGACCAGCCATTTAGGCATTTTGCAGGGCAGTCAATCTAGAAATTTAGCAGATATCAGTAAATTTCAATGTCTGCATAAAATTCCTTCTTGTGCAATGTGTGAAGCAGGAGGCTATTATTCAAAAGAAGCAGTCAAAAAATTTACCAAAGAAGTAATGCCTTTAATGCGAAAAGAAGAAAATCAAACCTATTTGTCATATAACAAGCATAAGCCATTCATATGTGCTATTTGCTTTGGAAAATAGTATTTTCACTTAGGTTCTTGGAAGAATACCAAACCTAGTAGAGTTGTTACCAAAGAATCTGAACTATTAAGTGAGAAAAAGATTTGAGAAATTCAGCCTGGCCAATGGTATGATAAAGGAGAGAAAATTCATGGCCCAAATCCAAATGTTATATACTGGCCAAAAAATAGGTATTAGAAATCAATTAAAAATATTATCGAAAGTACTATTCCATTAATTTGTGATCCTATTACAAGATCCTGAGTTTTATATCTCAATGGAAGCAGTGGTTTTGAAAAGACAATATGTGCAATCTAAATCTTTAAAGATATAAATATGGTAGTCTTTATTTATATAAATGCATTGGCTAAAGAGTAATTGAATCAGATAAATTATCATATATGGCTAAAAAATCTAAAAATAATTGATGCAAAACTGCAGCAGTATATGCTACTATGCAATTCAGCCAAATATGAACATATATATGATAGGACAATTGGCTTTATCACTATCAAAAATATAAAGGAAGATAGGATTGTTCAAAGCAATTATATAGTAAAGGAATATTATTTGAAACTGAAAGAGTATAATTTAAGCAAAAACTATCCAGAATGGCTTCTTAAAAATCTATTTCTCAGAGAATTATTACCTAAGAATGCATTTAAAGTTCTTTTGGATGGACTAGAAGTACTTGCATTAGATAAGATAGTGAAAAGGCTTAGTCCAGAGTAGTGATCACTTCACACTATAGCTAATTTTGTTTTTTTGTTAGATTATACACATATATATTCCCTATGTGAAAAAAATATAGATTAGCTAACTTCATCAGGAAGTTTTGAACAGATATATAAAGTATAAACATATACCATGTGTTGCTCAACACCAAAAAAGTGTTGTGCAATGAATCCTTTGTCAATCAACATGATTAAAAATGCATTGTGCAAAACTTTTTTAGATGTATAACAACATATAGTAAAATAACAGCAGTTTAAAAATGCGTATAACAACACTAGGTTAGTTGAAAAATGCATATTATTAGTTGAAAAATTACAAATTTTAGCATATATTAACTACAATTAATAAATAGAAGCATTATTAATTGATTTTATTATGTTTAAACTATTTTCATTTATTAAAAATGTATTAAATTACAAATTCTTCCTAGATCATATACTAATTATACTATACTAACTAACTATTCAATTCTAATATTCAAATCCAGAATCTACAAAAAAGTAACTAAGTTTCGCAGCTAAGTTGCAAAACTTATGTTTCTGATTCCCAAAAATCCAAATTTCAAGGAACAAACCAAATCTACAAAAAAGAAAAATATTCGATTAGAACATTTTTAACAAAAAAAAATGAAAAAATAAAGTTTCATAACGAAACATTCATTATAAAACTTACATTTCGGTATCCCAAGTCCAGGAGCGAACTTACAAAAAAAGAAGAAACGTTCGGTTAGAACGTTTCTATACAAAGAAAAAAAATGAAAAACGAAGTTTGTAACGAAATGAACATTATGAAACTTATATTTCTGTTTCCATTTTTAAAGCTGAATCTACAAAAAAAAGAAGAAACGTACAGTTAAAATGTTTCTATATAAAGAAAAAAAAATAAAAAATAAAGCTTGTAACAAAATAAATATTACGAAACTTACGTTTCTATTTTCAAAGTTGAATCTACAAAAGAAAAGAAACATTCAGTTAGAATATTTCTATACAAAGAAAAAAAATGAAAATGAAGCTTGTAGCGAAATGAACATTACGAAACTTACATTTTCGTTTCTGTTTTCAGAGCTGAATCTACAAAAAAAAAAGAAAAAACATTTAGTTAAAACATTTCTTAAAGAAAAAACCAAAAAAAAATGAAGTTTCATAACAAAATTAACGTTATAAAACTTACATTTTTTTTGTTTTTTTATTTTAAGAAATGTCTAATTGAATGTTTCTTTTTTGTAAGTTTGCTTCTGGACTTAAGAAACTGAAATAAAGTTTTATTATGAAACTTACATTCTGAAAAGAAAGTTTTGAAGTTATAACTTCAAAACTTACCAGATTTCTAAGCTAAAATCAAAAAAAGCCCGATCCTATAAAAAAATAAAAAAAAAGAAATATTAGTACTGTTTTTACTAACGATTCTTTAAGTAAATGTATCAGATGGTAATTTTATAAAGAAATTTCTATACCCAAAATGAAATCCAAGAACCTATAAGAAGAAAAAAGAAGAAACATTAAAAACGTTTCTATTTAAAAAAACAAAAAAAAAGAATGGTAAGTTTCATTATAAAACTTACCATTTTCTAATTCCAAGTATCTAAACCGAAGGAGAGTCTACAAGAAAAGAAAAAGAATCATTAAAAATAGTTCTAAAAAAAGAAAAAAATAGCAAGTTTCATGAAGAAACTTACCATTCCCAATTTCACGTACTAATCTAAAAGCAAAAAGAACCTACAAAAGAAAAAGAAAAAAAATGTTAGAAATATTTCTAATAAAAGAAACCCAAAAAAAACACGGTAAGTTTCTTAAAGAAACTTGAGAAACTTACCATTTTTGATTCNAGTATTGAACTGAAAGCACAGAGAACCTATAAGAAAAAAAAGAAGAAACATTAGAAACGTTTCTTTAAAAAAAAATGAAAAAAATAATAAGTTTCATGAAGAAATTTACCATTTTCCTTTCCTATTCTGGACTGAAGAGCTCGAAGAACCTACAAGAANAAAAAAAGAAATGTTAATAAGCATTTTTTAAAAAAAAAACAAAAAAAATGGTAAGTTTCACAAAAAAACTTACCGTTTTCCTTTTCATTCCAGACCGAAGAGCTCAGAGAACCTACAAGAAAAGAAAAAAAAATGTTAGAAACGTTTCTTTAAAAAAAAAATGAAAAAATGATAAGTTTTGCAAAGAAACTTACCATTTTCCTTTCCCAGTCTAGACTGAAGAATTCAGAGAATTTACAAGAAAAAAAAAGAAACGTTAATAAGCGTTTTTAAAAAAAACAAAAAAATGGTAAGTTTCACAAAGAAACTTACCAGTTTTCACTTTTCAGTATCAGATCAAAAACCAAGATACTTACAAAAAAAAAGAAGAAACATTAAAAATATTTCTTTAAAAAAAAATTAAAAAAAATGGCAAAGAAGAAACGTTGGAAATGTTTCTTTAAAAAAAATTAAAAAAAAATGGTAAGTTTTGTAAAGAAACTAACTGTTTCTCAATTTCTAGAACAAAATTCAAAGTTCAAATGATGATTAAAAGTTACCAATTTAAGGTTTAAATAAATGATTTAATAACTAAAATAAACTGTGGCTGCAACTTAATTGATAAGTGCAGTGCGCAGTTATTTTTTTTTAAAAATAAACTGCAGCTCGTATTATGTGATACACATGATACAAAAAAGTATATAATGAGCCTTTTTTCATTTTTTTTTCTTTTTCAATTTGATTTTTTTTAATCAATCTTGTGAAAAACTCCTTCTCCATGAATGGGTAAAGGTCATTAGTACTTACAGAAAAGGAGCCATTGCTGCTTCCTCCGCCCATTTATAGTGACAAAAAGAAGATGTATCAGTAGTAAGATATTTTAAAAAAAAAATTTCCAAAACTAATCAGATGGGTTTGGCCCAAATTATTTTTGAATTTGGCTAAAATTATGTTTAATATTGGCCAATATAATAATCTGGACNCGATTTTAAAGATTTTTAATAAATTTTAATAAAATTTTAATTTTAATTTATAAAAAAATTATTTTTTAATATATTTATTAGATAAGTAAATTTAAAATAAATAAAATTATAATTATATAATAACTATTTATTATAACTATTTATTATATTAAAAAAATATTAAGTAATGTTAATATATGGGTGTTACGTAACAGTATATAATGTGTTTAACAACTGTTAGTATAGAAAAACATATATGTTTACTGCATGTATTGATAAACTCCAATATACAGGTATTTTACAACATGTTAAACAACTGATAGTGTTATTTAACGTATTTTTTAATGTATATTAATATCTTCAAAATTTTCTGATGTTCTGCCATTTCTTGATTAGTATAACTAACAATTTTAAACTCTTCCTAAATTGTTATTATATCTTCTTTCAAATACATAAGCAAATTAAATATTTCTCCAAATGAAATATCTGTAGAAGCTTTATTGCTTCAGAGTACCTCTTCTAAAATGGGATTATCATTAATGTTAAGATTTTTCTGTATTGGTATTAAATCCCTTATTAATTCTAATAACAGCTTATAAGAATCGGCAAGTATTTTCCTTTCAAACATGGGCTCTAAATGTACTGCCGATTGATTTGTATTATCATAATACTGAATTTTTTCTGAATAGTTATTATATCCTTCTTCTTATATAAAAACACTTCATATAATTGAACAAGTGTTTTGAAATTATTATTTACCATGATTGCTATAATAAAGTAATATATTTAATATGAAAAATTTTGAGTCCAGAATACTGATCATCATCCCAAAGCAGTGATCTTTAACTCAGAAGATTTTTTGCTGAATCACAGATTGTGCGATAAAATAAGTAGATCACAATACAAGTTTGTATGACAGGAGAATTTCTCACATATCAAGTGAAAAGAAATTATATTAACTTCCTATTCTTATTTTTTTCCCAAACAAATATAACAGAATCCCACGCAATATATATATAGATCATAAGAAATTTTGAAAATTTCATAATAACTCTATGCAGGAGTTTTATTAAGATGAATAAGCAAACTCAACATATAACCTAGAAATTTGCCAGAAAATAAGCAAATTAATCCTATGACCTATATATTTATATTAGTATTTTTCTGTTGATGGCAATTCAAATAATCTTCTTCCTAACACCTATTAAGTTCAATTACTTCACCACAAATACAAACAACTTTTTTAGTATAATTAATGTGAACACAATATTTATGATTCAAAAGCCTTTCTTTACTATATTTTCATGAAAACATGTTATAAAATTTATTTTAAAAAAAAGATTAGATAACTGATAATAATTATGTATAATAAATAGTACAGATCATGTGATCTAAAAAATAAGCAATCGAAAATATGACATCCCTAAAAAGATACCAAAAATAAGAAACTAAAAATGTAAGTATATTAAAAATTTTTATTAATTCTAAGCAAACTCTTTTTCTAACTATAGCTAAAAGTGCATATGGCTAAGCAAATGATCCTGTTACCTGTATACATATTATGCGAAGTCCTAATGTAACCAGAGGAAGAAAAAATATTTAGTTGCAGTACAGGATCCTTTACTTCTTGGGATAAAAAATAGTGTTAACAAAACCATATGTTATGAAAGGCTGAGAACTTTGTAATTTCAAGATTATTAGGCATAAAGCTAACTATATGTCTTGCAGAGTAGATCTACATGTGAAAAAGTATGAGAATTTTATTTACATGTGCTTTCATGAAGCTCTTGACATCATACAACAATACTAATTATATCTCATATCTCCTTATTTTCTTTTCAGCAAAATATAAAGCATATAGAGATATGTGAAAGTTCAGCCAACTTTCCCGCAAAATATTCTTGTAAAAAATAATACAAAAT
Organism: Glomus cerebriforme; assembly: GCA_003550305.1. Classification (NCBI taxonomy): domain Eukaryota; kingdom Fungi; phylum Glomeromycota; class Glomeromycetes; order Glomerales; family Glomeraceae; genus Glomus; species Glomus cerebriforme. The sequence goes on along the minus strand of QKYT01000136.1, from coordinate 40,470 downwards.
AAGATATGTAATATATATGGCCAGAAGCTGTATATATGTGAACAAGTTTTTTCTCACTATAGGCCTTGTATTTAGAAAAGCAAGATGTCTGATAAGTTCAAAACATCTGATAATAATTGTCTCATTTCTGGTGAGAGAGTGAACGATATTTTTGATGTAACAATATCTAACGCTAATAACAATAGAGTCTTTTCTCTCATGGAGACAATTAAAACTTATCGTCCAGATCAATTTCAAGATATAAATTTGACCAGTTTGGATTTATATAAGGCTGGGATGTTATCTAATAGCATCATAATTCACAACTCAAGTAACAGTAGTGCACTTAAAATAGAAGATACAACAAGAATAGTACTGTAAGACAAAATTTATAGTCATTTTTCTAAACAACTTTAACTTAAATTTTTCAGTGAGCACTATGAACAGGAAATTAATATTATCATATATACTAAAATGATACCAAAGGCGCTAAGTAAAGATAAATAATATTTTTATTCATATCATGTAGTAATAGTCCTTAACTACAAAGTATATTTGCAATTTTTATGTAGCTAACTTCTGGCAATATTTGTCCGAAGCGTTAGCGAAGGACTATTTACTGTAATGACTTAACAAAAAATGTTTTATCCCTATTTTTGTTCCCATCACAAACATCAATTTTATTTCCTTTTTTTGAAAATACATCATGATTATCTGTTATGTAACACTTTTCTAAAAAATACCCCTGAAATATACTAAAAAAGAAGATCGCGTAATGGCATAACGCAAATAATCTGTTATTTTTGATCTTGATATTACGATAGATTTAAACGGTTTCTGTTTCCCTAGTTTTATTTCATTATCAATAAAAATACAATTCTTTGTGATAAATGACACATATAATGATGCAATACCTGTGTGATATAAAACTCTATATTAATATTTATGTTCTCACCAGAAATAAAACCCCCTGAAAATGAGATACTTACATTAGCAGATGAAATAAAAAAATATGATACTAGAGCTTTTATTTCATTTTGTAGAAATGGGTCTTAAGGTTGGACTTGAATGACAAAAATATTATTTATAAGAAAAAGATTATAGGTCAGAACTTTTTGACTTGATCTAGGAAGAACTTGAATGTCATGGAATAAAATTAGGATTAGCTATGATACTCATGAAGTTCACCAAGGAGTGTAAGAATAAGAAGTTAAGGGCCTTTTCAACATACTGCAATTTGAAAGAAGTTCTGGCAAAATATAATCTTACTTCTGAGGATACAAAGATTATACCCTTCTTTTTACACCACAAATCCATGAAGTTCGAGATGACAATAAACACTTTGAATTATGTATAGCTAATATCAAATTATGACTTCAGAGTTATAGAATGTTGGTGATGATAAACTTGGAGTCTATGCGTAATAAGTACATTTTAACTATACTACATATCACCCTTCATATCGCAGAAGATATTATGAAAAAGAAATTTAGCATGAGATCTGAGTACGAAATAATTGGAGATGAAAGTTGTGAGTGGATCAATTATAATTAAGGTGAGTCTTGTTTTTTTTTACCACTCCTCCAGTATGACATGGGATTTACTTAGTAAAATATAAACTCATAGGAATCTGAAATGCATTACAGAGGATAAGGTCCAGCAAAAATTAACAGAAGGCTTCGTTCAGAATATCAAGCAACTTGAAAGTTCATTTCCTCTATTCTCCAAGTGAAATTTTACAGGTGAGTAAGGCCTCCTTTAGTATCAAATTTGTTGAAAAAGCTCTAGTTAAGAATTCTAAAGAATATAAAACATTATGTAAGGGTATCAAGAAGGTTTTAGGTATAATCATTGGCTTATTAGAAGATAAGGCATGTGTGAAGAATAAATCAGATAAAAAGAGAGCAAAGATATAAAAATATCATTCAAAAAAATAGGAGTGAGATTATAGTCTGTAATCATGAAGACAGTGTATCACAGGCAAAGTTTCAAAACATTTTGTATTTATTTTTCACATGTACAGTCATCCTCCTATATAATCACATCCCTCGGAACTAAAAAAAAAAGGTATGATTATAAAAAACCTATATGATGTAACTATAGAGAAGGTTTTTTTAATAATATTATTAGTAACTTGAACCAAGCATAAATGTGCTTATAAGAGAGGTGTGACTAAATAGGAAATGCTTATAAAGGGAAACGACTATATTAATAAAAAAATTTTCTTAGCATTTTTCCAAGACTGCACAGTTCCAGAAATTTTTTCAGAATATTAAACAATTCCTTTTATATATAAAATTATTATTGATCATGCATGTCAGTTAATGAAGCTAATCCTAAGCTTGAATTATTAAGATAGTGCATTAGAGAGCTTAAGGTTAAGAATGCTGAAATACCTGATTTTAGAAGAAAGATCTCAGAGTTTGATGCTGAAAGAGCTGAACTTAAATATAGGATTGCTAAGGCTCTAAGAATGACTGAGAAAGAGAGAATGAGACATGATGCCAAGAATGCCAAACTCAAAACCAGAATCAAGGAGTTGAAATCAAAAAATATTGAGTTTAAAGATAGACTCATAAAAGTGAAACAGAGGTAGACGTGATTCTTTAGGGATCAACTAAATGATAATTTTTTTAATAACAGTTCATCTAACTTCAATTTGGTTGCAGATTAGATGTTCATGATAACACATCATAAGAAACTATTGATGGATACTTTACTACCTGAAAACAATGAGATGTATAAGAAAAAGGTTAGTAATAAGATTAGGCAGAGAAATCAAAAAAAAAAACTTAGCCAATCACACGTGCTTTTACAGAACTCATCCTCAACTACTTTTGAATCATTACACCGTGAAGCAGATCTCTCTATGACTGACACTAAATATGATCTTCCAAAACAGATAGTTAAAGAATTGGCTCCAAAGAAATTCTTCTTAGTTCATATGAAACTCCAGAAGATAGAAGAGAAACAAGTTAATTTATCAGAGATCAAGGAGAAATCAAGGAGGCAAAAATTCTTTATAATCAGAAAGTAGAACAAGATTTAATATATGAATTACTTGAATTGATTAGATGTCATGATTCTACAACCTTATCGAATTCTATATCTAGCAAACATATTCCAGATGTTCCAATTGATGTCAATCTAACTTCAGGTTCTGTACTTCATTTAGTTCATTTACTTGATAAGACTGAAAAAACTGGTCAGAAAGAAAAATTACGATAGTATTACTATAGTAAAGAATATAAAAAAAAGGTTGTCACCCTTAAATTTGAAAATAATATTAGCAATCAAATAGCAAGAATGCAGATTTATAATAAAATGGAGCTGTATCTCTCCAGTAAAAAGAAAGAATATTTGCGTAAGATGATACAAAAAGCTAAAAACATCTATATCTTGTTTAAAGAAATAGAAATAGATAAAATTGGAGTAATTACTGATATGATCTCTAGGCTAACTGATGTACAAATCCAGAATATAATAAATCTTTACATTGCAGAATTAATCAAATGTTAAAAAGTAATCGGCATGAATAATTGGGAATTTTAATCTTTTTTTTCAAATGAATATGAAAAAAAAGAGATAGTTTCAAACATTAAACACTTTGTAGAAAAAAGTTAATTAAGCAAAAAGAAAAATATTATTTATTTTCAATTGCACTAAATAATAAAAGTAAGCATTTCACTTGATAAAATAATTCTACAATTATCTTTTTTTCTACAGTTAAGAAGAAGAAGAGAAAAAAAAGCATGATTTGAAATAATTTTTCAGGAAGTTTACTAATAAATGATATCATGCAAAATACAGTAATTTTTTAATCATTATATCATTGCTATGAAAAAAATTTTAACTTTTCTAGAAGATGTTGCAGCAAATCAAATGTACTTTGCAGGTTCTTGTTGGTATCTGTAATTTGTAAAAAGTTTATTTAATAAAGACAATTTAATTATTTACATAATAAAAGGATTATGAAATAAAAAATATACATTAATCTGTTGATTTTCCAGGATACAGATAGTTTAATTGAGAATTAGAAGTATAAAATTGGAGCACTATCTCTGCCATCTGTAAAAAAAAAATTTCTTTAATTTTTCCTTTATTTCTTGACTTTTTGATTATAAAATTATTATTTTTTTTATAATTACCTTATTGTTTACAATTAACTTCGATACTTCTCTTTGATGCTTGTTATTTATTCTAGCAATTTCCATTTGGATATTTTGGTTTTCTTTCGTAACATTGATTTCTAGTTGCACTTGATCTGTTTTTAGCTTAAAAGTATAATCTAAGAAAAGGAATACTTCGATAACATTTATTAGTATTAAGAATATATTTGCTATCACTAAGAATACAACTAAGTAGCAACAGCTAAAATCTCTAAATAAGAAATAAAACATTTTAAAAGATGAGATAATAAGAGCTAGATCAGAAAGAAATCTATTTAAATGACTTTATATATAGTGCATGCAGTATTAATGACATCAGTATATCAGCAATATTAAGTAAATAAATATTCAGAAAATCATTGTATTACCACCCTTTTTACTAGTTTCCTCTCTAATAATTTGCGCTTTCTATTTTCTCTTTCATTGACTATTCTACTATCAGTAAGTTATTGCTGGTGGAATTAAAAAAAAAACTGCAACATCTATAATATATTAAGAAATCAAACAGCTTTTATCTAAAATAACAGGTGTGAATGTATCAAAAAATCCTTAGATCTAGAAAATTATATAAATTATTCAATACATTGGGACTAAAGAAAATTAAACAGATCTTTTATAATGCAGATGCCATTTTGAGTCTCAATTACTCACAAATCCAAAATATTATAGATTATGTGAATTTAGTAATAAGTTTACATAATGAAACTGTGAAGATTCTTCATGATTAGAATCATATGACTTTGAAAACCATTTTCTCAAAAAATAATTAGATTAAAACTGTAAATATATCAGCAAATATATTACTTGCATCTAGTGTTCCGCAGACGATTCGCCGAATCGAATTTAATTCGGATTCGATTCGATTCGATTCAGAATTTTCGAATTTTGAATCGAATCCGAATCGATTCGACCGATTGTTTAATTTTGCCCAAATTTTATAAAGCTGGCCAAAATTGCCTTATTTGGACCTTATATAATGTTACACGAACCAAAAAAGGCAATTTTNTTTCTCTCAAAAATTGGAATTTTGGGTTATACAAGATTTCCAAAAAGGCAATTTTCTTGCAGATCATTTAATTCCGGCTGGAATTATGAATCACGTGACATAGGCATCGAATTCGAACCGAATTCGAATCGAATCCGAATTGATTTAATTTGATTCGTTTGAATATCGAATCAAATTTGAACGATTCGTGCGGAACACTACTTGCATCTTTCTCCAGTCAATCTAATTCAACTTATGTATGATCCTATTTTAGAAACAAGACATTGGACCAATATCCTAATTTATATAGAGAATTTAGTAGTGAAGATTTTGATTATTATGGAATTAATGACAAGTCATTATGCCTATTATGCAAGTTAGATCATGATAATAAGAAAGATATAGATAGTAGATATGAAGCCAAATCTTATTTTATTAAATGTAGACAGTATGAAATTGAGATAGTTGCATAATCTAGGTCTCTCTGAGATTGCTCTATATTTGCTTATGTTTCATTGTGATATTTTTTTATAGGGCTAATTTATGTTAACTATATCTACTGTAATTTAAATTAATCTGCAATTATATAAAAAGGCAATATGAGTAAGTCTGATAAAATATTAATCTCTAAATATCTGGATTGGCATGCCAAATTAACTGGTTTACCAAGAGTTTTGATGAATAAGATCTGTTCTAATTTATACAAAAAATATAAAAGAGAAATGAAACTTGAACTATGACAATTATTAGAAGGTCATCTTTTTATAAATTTGAAGCCAGAAAATAAAATATTTGATTTATTTTTTTCTGAGTAATGTAAAGAAAAAAGGCCTATCATATTTGAAGCCAAATCTGATTCAGAATTAATTATTAAATCTATGTTAGAGCATTTCATATACTTGAAATTCTGAAATAGTTTTAGAGAAATTGATAATTATAATTTTGTATTACCTCAGCCATGAATCTTACCATGTCCTATTTGTAATGGTAAACATGGGAATTATGGATTACATGGCTCATGGTATAAAATGAAATGGAATATTGTTATACTTGCTTTACTTTAAACAATAAATTCAAATTCATGATTGTAGCATAAAAACTCTATTATATAAGACCGATGTCACCAATCACCTGAAATGCGTAAAAGATATTTAGTAAAATCAATACTGAAAGAATAGGAACTGTGCGATATGTGAATTGCATATATATTCACATGATTTTTTTTGACTCAATTTGAATTTAATTTTTGCATATCATATCTCTTCCTGGTTCACGCTAGTATCATACTAACAAAATAATATTCAAATATAGGTAGTTTTTTGAAGCAATTAATATTTTGCATATTAGAATATTTCTTAAAGAAAAAACTAAAAAAATAAAATTTTATAATAATAAAATATTTATTATCCCTTAAACCGTAAACAATTGCGGGCAAATTTGCCCGCAATTTTACCAGAAATTTGACTCTCATCTATTTCGGTAAATAATAAGGCTATCACGGAAAAAATTTTTTTCCAATTAGATTGGCATACATA
>QKYT01000136.1:0-19312 GCA_003550305.1 Glomus cerebriforme | reverse complement strand
TATAAACCCCTTAAAAAAAAATTCCAAAAATATGCAATATATATGCCTAAGGATCAGTTTTGAAATTCTAACATACAAACACTAGATAAAGCTTGAAAGAAAATGAAAGAAAACGGTAAAAAAAAAAGATTGGAAATTATTTGATCATCTAAATTATATTATTAATTGGTGTAACTTAGTGTAACTATATTCAAATCTTATGATCAACTATGCNGAAACTATGGATAAACCTATTATAGAGGTTTCGGCAAGTTTCAGCAGTTTCGCAATTTTGACAGGTTTCGCAGTTTCAGCATTTTGGTGTTTTAGCACTATATAAGAGGTTTCACCTTTTGGCATTAGGCCAAACAGGTTTTGGCAAGCAACCTTAGGGTCAATATGCTGTAATGTTAGGATTTGCCTGCAAACTCCATGTGTCTTAACACGCATGAAGTGACAGGATAACTTAGATCTAATGACAAGTACAAGAAACCTGATAAATGAGTTTATAAATTATTAATAGCTAACCAAAAATTTCTATTTACAAACAGATGAATGAGCTTAATAAGTTTATATTGGATTTTGTTCCAAAGAACTCTGAAATCAACGAGTTCTTCATTAAGACAACTTTGAGATGGTGGAATCGTGTTGATCTTTTTACAAAATCCATAAACGCCATGAATCCTGTTATAACACCACAAGAAGTGTTGAATGAATATGATCGAAGCCTTGCTAAAATCATAAATATTAAAGGTATCGATTCTTCTGTAATAGAATATATTAAAAGTTTTCAAAAAAGAATGATTGTAAGTTTTCCTATCTGTTATTATTCATTGTCTTAGTATATCTTCTTCATTAATATGATTTATTAATTGTTTCTAACGATTCATTAGCTGGCTCAAACATTGAAAACTATCAGTCTTACCTTAAAGACAACAAGCAAAAGTAAGTATAAAAGTCATTGCATATGTATGAAACATCTTATATTAACGTCAATTTCTTTTTAGGAAAGAAAAATTATGACTGAGATAATAAGAGAAGATTTCCAAATTACAGTGGAGAATGATCGAATGAATAAAAAAACAGAAATCTTTTCTGATGATTATGTAAGTTTTTACGATCTCCATTTGTTATTCTTGCATGAATCTTACCGATTTTATTCTTTCATAGCAATCTTATGAGGTTAGCAAGTATAATCGTATTGAACCTTCAACACTACCTAGTAAAGTTAGTATTTTTCTGTATTTAAAATAATTGAATTTTGAATAGATTCGAGATACAGATAAAGTTATATGTCATTTCATGATACTGCAGGATATCTCCGCTATGCATATTTTGAATCTTCTCTGCTAACTTATGTATTTTCTTGATGAAATAATTCTCTTGAGCAATGTCGCTTTCAACATAATTTTTTATAGCGGTATATCTTACTTCTGCAGCTTACATGACATGTAATGCTTTATTTACAATACTATGGTTGAATTCATCAAAAGGTTATCCATTAATGTAATGAGAAATTTTTTGATTCAGATTGGTAGAAGGTAGATGAACCTATGAGTTATGAACTGTAAGGATTGTTTGTAAGGTTTTTCATTCTTTAAACTTCATGCACCTAGAAATCCAAAGTTGTTGATAGAATTCTTTAATAAAAATTGAATAGAATTTATCTATAAATTGATAAATTTAATATATAAAATAATTTGAATTTATTTAACAGTCACCGGAAGTTAATTTATAAATAATTCACCGAAGGTGAAATTCATCTTGATTTTCATAATGCATAAATTTAAATTTATTTAATTTTTAAATTATTTAGTATTAAATTTGGTGGTGAATTTCACTTTGCATTAAAATTTTTTTTATCTAGTACACAAAAANGNCATTTTTNTCTTTTTGTTTTCTTTGAAGAAAAATCCTTCTTTTNTTAGTANATTACTAATCTTTTTAAAGAAAAACTCTTCTTAATAATGAATAATACTGAGTGTTTAACTTNTTTTAATAATATGGAATTTNATAAGCTTTGTTTTAATGATTATAACAATGATTTATACGAGAATAATGATATCTTTTCATCATCTTTTAATGATAATTTTGCTGACATATCTTTATTTGAATGTTTTAATGAAAACCTATCATTATCTTTAGAATTACTTTTTGAATTATCACCTTTTAATATACTTTTTGAGCCACTTTTATTATATCACCTTCTGGGCCACTTTCTGAGCTACCTAAACTACTTAATGATGATATTTTATTACCTTTTAATGATGAACATGAACTTCTATCATCTTTAGAATCATCTTCTAATAATAATTATCAATATAATCTTGCTATAAGAAGTAATTTTGATAATTGGGAATCAGTTGATATATTTATGCATCAATATTCATGATTTTGGATATCAAATTTTTTGAAATGATAAAGACTCAAGTAATCCTACTATTATTTGATATAAATCATTTCGTTATTCATCAAGTGGAAATTATGAAGTTAAAAAAGTTATTGATCAGAGATTACAATATTTATGTGGTACAATAAAAACAAATTGTGAATGGCATTGCAATTTTACTTTCCCAAAACATGCATATNAAATAAGCTGTACAACATTAAAAGATATACATAATCACAAGGTTAATTCTATTTATATACCACATGTTATTTCTAGATATCGACATTTCAGTGAAGAAATGATACAAGATTTGAAATTTTTTCTAGATTGCAAAGTGGCATCTATTATACAATTGGAAATACTTAAAAAAAATATCCAGAATATGTATTTTATAAGCAAAATGTATATAATACAATATACAAATTACTTAATGATAATAAAGATGAAAGATCAGTTTCTGTATTATTACTTGATGTTCTCTTTGAAAAAATGTCTCTAGATCCAAAATAGAAAATTTTTGTTTGACATGCTGGTAATGAACGTCATCTATCAGGTATTTTTTGGATATCACCATCATAACAAGATTTATATCAATATTTTTATGATGTAGTATTAAATAATAATACATGCAAGACCAATAAGTTTAACATGTATTTAAGTGTATTTATGATCAAGAATAATTATGAAAGATTTAGAAATATCACAAATGCATTGGTAGAAGATGAAATGGCTTCAACTTATATATGGATTTTATAATGTTTAATGAAAGTAACTGATAATATTATACCAAAATCTTTTTGGATAGATTTAGAATCAGGTTTAATTAATGCAACATCTCATGTTTTTCCTACAATGCCTTATTTTTATTGTTTATTTCACATATGGCAAAACATAATTAAACATCTTAAAATGAAGTTAAATGAAAATTTTCAATCATTTAGTAATGCATTCTATGTATATAGAAATGCTTTGAGTGTTGAATTATTTGAACAATGCTGGCAATATATTATCTTAATATTTTCAAAAAGTAAGAGTTATATAAATAAAATACTATATACAAATCAAGGTAATTGGGCTAAAGCATTTTCATCCTTTCAATTCAATAGTGATATTCAAAGTACTCAAAGTATAAAATCTTTTAATGGTATAATTAAAAAATTATTAAATTCTGCAAGTACACTTTGTGATATAGAAGATGTAATTAATAAGAGACATAGAGAAGAAGCAAAGTATTGTGAATTATTAAATATTAAATCAAAGTACTTAATAATTAGAATTTCTCATATTTCATTCTAATTTTTATCAAGCATTAATATAGTTATTGTAAAATTTTTAATGCCATTAATATTATCTTTACAAAGATTTCAAATATCACAGTCTTTTACTTATGAAGGACAATTAACACCATTACATTTATTTCAGGTATAGTATCTTTTATTTCTTATAACTGATAATATATTAGAAGTTTTATAATTTAATAGGAACTTAATAGTATTTACTTTCATTATAGGATTTAAACTCACAATCTGAAAATACTATAAATGATAATTTTATAGAATATATAATGGATGAATCACAAATAACTTTAATGACTCTATTAGATGGAATAGATATATCTAGTATTATGGAAATATGAAAAATCAGACAAATTAGAGGTTTTTCTTGTAAAGAAAATTTAGTAGTTCTTTTTGCTGATGTCATATATGTACGTGTATGGAAACTATTATCAAAGGTATAATTTGTCATCACTTTTAGAAAGTAATGTTTTATTTAAATATAGCAAGATTTCATATTAGTATTATACCAATTAGATGGTATAATGATGATATTTTAATGAATTTGGATAGTACACTTGAAAATTCACCGATACTTACAGCATTACAGACATCAACTGAAGTTACAGAAGAACTATATATAGTGAATTTTACTCTTCAAAATTTAAAAGTTATTCAAGATTCTTATTATGATAAAGATATTCAAAGAATTATTTCTCAAAGAAATCAGTTTGGAATAGCTTTTTTAACTGTCAAAACAGCCATCAATATAGCATTAGAAACTGGAAGTGATAATGAATTAGTAAAATTATTGAAAGATTTTATTTCAATTAAACAAAGAAATCATGATAATGATAATACAGAAAGCATTAAACATCACCAAAACAATGATGATATTATTTCTTTACAACAAATATTAATTGATGAAACAACAGATCCTCATGTTACTAAAGTTAGAGGTACTTCACGTAAGAAAAGAATAAAGGGAAATATAGAGATGATAGCAAAAAATAATGCAATGTGTGAAATAGTTAATGTACAAGAAATTAATGAAGAAAGTGAAAGTAGAAGAATACAACAAAAATACTTATTATGCAGAAATCCAGGACATTATCAAAAAAAATGTCTAAATAATAAGAGATAATAATAGTATATGTATAAGCAATTTAAATGTTTAAGTTAATAATTTGATAATTAATAGAAATTTATTGAAGTACGCATTTTACTAATTGATAATTTATTTCATAGCAGATTACTTTAATTAGGATGATCATGTAATGTTGCGAAGAGTAACATTTTGCACATTATTAAGTGGAAAAAACTATATAAAGAACCTTCGTTCCATGGTGGGTGAGAGGTTTGGGAAGTTTGGGGAAAAGAAATGTTTTTTTTTACTAATTTCTTGTAATTCATCCTATTATTCTTTACTAATAAAACTTTATGAATTTTTATTCAATCTTTATGATTAAATAGTCATTTAAAAGAGAATAAATTTTTACACGTTTTATTCATTTATATTATGATTTTTCTTTATTTTTAATTAAGTTATAAGGTGGTAAAAAATGTTAAAAAATATACAAAATTTTTATAAATTTTTGTGTTAAATTTTTATATCACGTGATGTGGTAAAATTAATCTCCAGTTAATTATTTAAAAATTCACCTTCTGGTTAATTATTTTTTAAATTAATCTCTGGTGAAATTCACCTCTGGTGAGCATTAAAATCATCCAAATAATTTATAAATTTATAAATTAAATATAAATACTTTTAAATTTTAAAAAATTTATAGAAATAAATATAAAATTAATTCTAAATTATAAACTAAAAATTATAAAATTAATTTTAAGATTATTATAAAATTTATTTTTTATTAAAACCAATTATAATAAATAATTAAATATTATAAAATTATTATTTAATTCTTAATATTATTAATTTTTTCTTGATTATTAGATATTTGATTTTCATAATTTTATTTTAATCTAATATTAAAATATGATATTAATTAAATAAAAGTAATATAATATTATAAATTAATTTAATATTATTGTATATCACAGATTACAGTATTTCAGGTTATATTTTTTAATATTAAATTAATTTTTTTTATAGTTAAAAATGTAACTTTATTAATAATTATCCAGAATAAAGTAAAAGACTATTTATATTTATAAAAAAGTATTACAAAAATCATATAGTAATTTCCAGTTATTTGTACATACATATAAATTAATGAATAAAAATTGTTAGTTTGATTGTTTTAATATTACATTGGACAAAAATATATTGATAATTAATAATAATAAATAATATTACATAAATAATTTTTTTTCTCAAAACTTCAGACTTACAATAGTTTTCATTATTTAATTATAAAATTATAATGACTGCATATTATATTACAATTACCATATAATGTGGATTACAGTATTCTGAATATCTTACAAATTTTGAAGGATTGATCTTGTACTACCAAATCTATAATTCAAATTTTTATTATAAACTAGTTTGCTGCCCGTTGCTTTGCAACGGGTTTTTAAATTTTATTTATAATTTTAATTCCGGCCAGAATTATGTGTATGCACATCGATTTCCTTTTTTGGATTTCGTGTAACCTTGTACTACCATTTGATTCAATTTTCGTAGGAAATAAAATTGCCTTTTTTGGACTTTGTATAACGTAACGTGATTAGATTACACAACTTTAAAGCATTTATTTATACAGTTAATCTAAACGTTACAAATTTTTTTAATTAGATAGATAATATGTGTTTAAAAACTTGCATTAAATATTTATATATAATTTCTAAGTAAAATTAGATTTTTATAACCCTTTTTTCTATGATCCGCGATATATAGTAATTATTTTGCATTTACTTTCTGATTTCTATAACGTGTCTATAGACTTGAAAATATGATCTTACCCAATAAAGTTACCACCACCAGCCTACTGTAATTCTGTAAATCAATATAAAAAAAAATGTTAAATAAATATCTTAATAAAATTAACCCATTTTTTTTTCTTTAATAACTTTGAAATATTCATATTATTTATATTTCAATTTCTGTAAAAGGATTCCAAATAACCATTTCTTTCATATACAATTATTTTTTTTTCAGAAATTTTTAAAAAATTGAATTTAAAAATGATAAATAATGATCATCAAAAATCTTCACAACTATAGTTTTGTTTGATTGGTCATTCACGCGACGTAACGTGGCAGACAAAAAAACTAATATGGTTAAGATAATACTTTTGTTCGGCACGTCTTTTGATGAGACAAGCTCTTCTTCTGCTTGCGGGTCCTTGGAGTTTGCCCGCTTGGAGTACCAACAGAACCTCTGTCATGCTGACTAGATAAGAGTAATATTAGCTGCTGGTGGAATTGAAAACATTGTAAAAGAGGGAATATCAAAACCAAATCTTACATTGATCATTTAAACAGCGTGATAGTGCAACCATTAAAATCGTAAAATGACCAAAAATCGAATTCATACAACAAAACAAGAAATTCAACAAATTAGTACTAATTTATTTGTTAGAATTAATTAGTTATTTGACATGTTAAATTAAAAAGAAAATTTGGAGACAAAATTTGCAGATGTTCGACAAAGAGAGAATGAGGCAAAAAGACTTTTACAGTCTTTCTAGTCTAGAAATGTAACTCTCAATGCCTTGATGAAACTTAAAAATGAAGATCATCTAGAGGGATTCCATGTAAGATTCGCCGAACCATTTTATAATTGGTTTAACTAATATATACTAACTATGCTTCAATTTTTGTCAATTAGTCATCGCAATTTCAACTGTCTGTTTTGGATTGAATTATCTTGTAGCTGATTCTGTTAATGTAGGGTGCAGATTTGTATTGAACATGTTAGAGGTCGAGTGACGATCATTATTTTGGATGTAAACTTCGATATGCATCCAATACAAACACCCGACATCTTTTCGATCTTGTTAAATTAGAAGATGATAGATTTGCGCCGGTGTATTGTAAAATACATTGGTAGCAACTGATTTCCAACAAGCTAATAGAATCGCGTTTAATGAATCTAATGGCTCTAAATGGCGTATAGTAACTTTAGATGGCAAATTGATTGACAATCCAGTACTATAAGTGGTGGAGACACCAAAGGCGTCACGAATTCAAAATTTTCTTTTCGAAACAGTAGAAAAACTAGAACAAGAACGCAATCATTTAGAAGAACAGGGAAAAAATTTAATGATGAACTGAGTTCAATTTCAAGAAAAAAAAGGATGAACTTCTCAATTTAGAATTTAATTTATCAAAATTGGATGGTTAGGGTTTGTTACGTGATTTTATGTGATAATTGTGAAAAAATTTTTGATTGAAGATGCGTTATTTGATTTAGAAAAATTTTCATGGTTAGGTTTGTTATGTGATTTTATAGTTGGAGTTTATAATAGTAAATCCTATGTTACCGATATTAAAAAAAAAGATATCTGAGTTACAGTATATATAGGATTATATTTCTTTGATTATTTCTTGTCAAAATATATCATTGAGTGCAATACATAGGAACAATAGTATTAGTCTTATTCGTGAATGATAGATTTTAAACCTAATCGTGTGATTTAAACTATCCCCATTTTCAAGCCTATTATTCGTGATTGTAATTGTGAATACCAATATTCGTCCAGTTTTCATCTGGAATTTGCCCCTATTTTCGTCCTGTACTTTGTAATTTTTATTTTTATCTAAATATTTCAGGGACACATACATTATTTGAAACCGATAATAATAGTTATTAATAATCTTTTTTATTTTTTGGTTTTTTTTTAAAGACAAGCAAATAAACTAAATGTAGATGATGTTAGGCATATGGAACAACTTCGAACACAGATTGTCTAACATAAAAATTGAATAAATTAAAAAGTCAATCTCCTAAGGGATTGCGAGTTTGATAGAAATTGGAGTAGATAAGTTTCAAACTCAAAAGATGCCCAATTTATTGTTATAAGTTTAAGAAATAACATGTTTGAATTGGCAGACAAAACTTTCGATAACTGATAAGGTAAGATTATTTTACAAGGATTAATTACGCGTTAATTAATGAAATTTTTTATTAAATATTTTATTATTACAATACTGCTTTTAGACCAAAACCGTCACGATAAATCTGAATTATTGTTAAGGAATCGGTCCTCCTAATAAACATATTATTCATATATTTTTGGTATATTGTAAACAATGAATTAATTTTTTTTTATAAATGTTATTTTTAAAAATTACGATCTTGTAAAAATCATAAATACTTTATGAAGCTAATTATCTACTAAAATTTGTCATTGATTTTTTGCAAAAGTCGAATATAAGTAATAGTTAATTCACGGGAATCCGTAGAATAACTGATTTATATCACGGAATTTCTAATTATAAGCTAAAATAATTTCACTGCGAAAAATATGAGTAAGAAAACCGTGGTATAAATAAAAAAAAAACCAAAATGAAAAATTAAATTAGTAGCGAAGGACTATTCACGTATTAGTAATAGTAACTATTACAGCATATTTTAACTATTTTAACTCATCCGCGCGCATGCATTATATCGTTACAAATTAACAGATAGTATTCCATTATAGACTAAATTATATAGGATTTACAAAATAACGCATTTTTGTTGATAAAGTATAATAAAAATTCCGATATACTTTGCGTTTATCGCGCCAACGCATATGTCAAATTTAGACGAAGGATCAGCAAAACAGAGCTGCGGCATGCAGGGCTGTACTACGAGGCGACAGATTAGTGATATCAAGAAAAATTTTTTGTTGGTAAAATTTAGATTTCAGATTTCTTTTCCATACTTTATTATTTTAGTAAATTTTTTTTTTAAATATATTATTATTTATTTTGTTTAATTATACTTTTTATTTAAAATAATATTAACGAACATGGGAAGATATGCAAGGTCAAGGACTCATAAAGGTTTGCTTTAGATCTGCTGGTTTTTGTAAAAAATTTTTACTTCACTTTGTTAGTCATATTTATATTATATATATAAGTATATTTAAACAATTATATATATATATATTATATAAATAATTTTTTAGGTATAAGAGATCAATATAGAAAATATCGAACAAGAAACTATGCAAAAGATCTCGATCAAATTCAAGAAGATATAAAAAAAGTTAAAGAAAATGGAGGGGATGAAACAATTTTGAAACCACAAGAATGGAATGAAGATTTACCAGGATTAGGACAATTTTATTGTATATCTTGCGCGTAAATATATAATTTTTATTTTTGATGGTTTTATTTTTTTTTTTAAAAAACAATAATTTGATATTAATACATATATACATACACATATATATTTCCTAGTAAATATTTTGTTGATTCTGAAGCTCTTAATAGACATCAACGTGGCAAGAATCATAAAAAACGGTAAAGATTTTTTTTTTTAAAAAAAATCATCTATGTTAATTATTGGATGGGGGTTAAAGAATATTGGTCATTGATTGATATCCCTCCAATCAATAATGATCCGAATTCGGAATAATTATATATATATATTAGTCGGTTGAAGCAAAACTATATAATATATAAATATTTCAGATTTCATCACATCTAAAAATATATTTTGTATATTATAGAGTTAAACTTCTTAAGGAAACTCCTTATACACAAGCAGAAGCGGAAGCAGCAGTTGGTTATTCAACAGAAAATTCAAGAGAAAGATTATAAGTACTATCATAAAATTAATTAATAAGAATAAGATTAAAATGTTAAAAATATTGAATCGGATCTTGTATGCCACACATCAGTAAGAGAGTCCAGAATAAACATAAAACATTATATTAATTTAAATAATATAAACAATAAACCAAATTAGAAGAGACTCGCATGTGGTGGTGATGTGGGGTAAATAAATTTCACTCGATTTAAAAAAAATTATTACTTTATTTAGATTTATTCAAGTATGCAACATGTTTGATAATTGCTGTAATACCATCACTTTGCATTATCTTGAAATTCAACGTAAATCAATTCAATTACAGATAAAAGAACAAGTATGTATAAAAAATTATTTTTTAAAAAAAACGAGATAACATTCAGTAAAGTATCACAACATTCGAAAGTTTTTTTTTTTTTAGTTCTGAACACTGGTAGTACAATTGTACCATAAACAAACTGGACTAAATATTAGGTTTAACCTCCTTTTTTATAATGTGCTTGGGAAAAAATGATATAATTTAGGTATTGTATGCGTAATTGGTTTTCACCAAAGTTTATATTCCACGAGATTATCAAGCACATTACCGTAAGGAAATTTTTTTTAAAAAAATAAATTGACAGGTTGGAAATTAAAAAAAAAAAGGTTGTTAGTTAACTTGATTGAAACCCAATGGGTGTTGTTATCAGATGTATCAGATGAAACACTAGGCCAAAAATTACTAAAATTATCCATTCAAAAAGTAGATCGAAATGAATCGATTGTGGGAATTTTTATGTAAAGTGGAAGAAAGATCTACTTGGAACTTGAATGTACCCCAGGACTGTGTACCAAAAAATGATCAATGGACCAATGAGTCCATCAGATCCATTGTAAGATTACGTTATTTGACGATTATATATATTAGAAGAAATACAATATTAGGAAATTTTCGGCTTTTTTTTATCTTTGGCCAGTTAAAATTTGTTATTGCTGCATTGATTATATAACATTTCTCCAGAACACAAAAAAAAAAAAGGAAAAAAAAAAAATAGGGTGATAAATTCTTTAAGTAGATTCATTATCCTTTCATCCATTCATTAAAAAAAAAAATTAAAAAAAAAAAAATTTTTAAAAATATCATTTCTAATATTGAAAAAAAAATCTATTTTCATTTATTTTCATTTGAAAATAAAGGAGAATTATTAATTTCAGTCAACCGAAACAAGACTCGTACAACTAACTATTATTATTCCCGATTAGTATAGGATATACCGTTAATATACGGAGGTACGCGTTATAGTCTTATAGATTTCGCCGTTTCACATGCAAAAGATACCGATTTTAATGAATATTCACAGGATTGACAGGTTTTGAAACCTGTATTTCGTGATAAAACTTTTTTTATTTATTCATTAAGGAAATTGTTGTAACACGAGAATGATATGTGAGATTACTTCGACTTTGTATGCATTTTTGGTTAAACTTGATTAAATATCACGACCCTAAATTTTTTTCGTCAACGATTTCGAATGTCATGTACAGTATGTAATGTAATCAATGTTAATCTCTTTTATTTTTCTCATTTTTCTCGAAATAATAATAATTATAATTGATTTATCTCTTAAAAATAAACTTTAAATAACAATTAAACGTTTTTTTAACGTTTTTAATATTGTTTGAATCCATCAATTAAAAAATTTTTTCCCTGAATCGGCCATGTGACCCGAATCTCCTTTTTTATTACTGTATTTTTTGAAACTATTTTTTCCAAAAATATTTCTTTGTTTTGGATGATTTAATTCAAGATAACGAAAATCTGATTAAAATGATACACTGATTTAGATAATTCTTGATTGTATAATAATCCAAAAATAAACTGAGACAAGGTAAAAAAAAAAAAAAATAATATTTGTAAAATATTTGCGCCTCAATGATCTTCCGATTAGTTCGAAAGCTCGAAAATGCTGTATATCAAATGTCAAGGAAAGTACCGAATGTGCATTAAAAAAATCCCTTTATAGTTCCAAAAAAATAAAATAAAATAAAATAAAATAGAACAATGATTATTTTTCAAATTTTACTTTACGAAACTTTCCTTCTTTTACTTTTTTTGCATTCCGTCATACTTTGTCATCCCTTATACGTCATATATATGAGGTAGTAAGTCAGTCATTTGAAAATTATTTTTTTTTTCTTTGTGCCTCATGATCATTATTTTAAAATTTTATCAGTTGGTTTAAAAAAAAAAAAACTGTATATTTGTCACATTTTGCACATTTGGAAGTTACCTCAACATGCATTTTTTTTCCGAACTAACTTGTATCATGCGCGTTTTTTTTTCCTTCACCTATCCGTATTTCTTCGATGATATAAAAACCCTTAATGAAATCAAAAAATAAATTTTTTTTTTTTTAAAAAAAAAAATAAAAATAAAAAATTAATTAAATTAAAATAATAATAAATCACAAATTTTTTTTTTTTTTGTAAAAATTATATTTTAAATAAAATTTTAATAAACTTTTTTTAATCAAATATTTTTTTTTCCATTTTGCGAGAAAAAAAAAATTTTTTATATTTAACTTTGTTTGAATACGTATTTTTTTTAAAAAAAATGGCAATTCTCGGATATCAAGACAATTTAAGTAGAATGAGTGTACAAAACTTGGCTTTGTTTAAATACTTTCTTATACCTTTTGCTATCTTTTTGACTGTGGTATGTTTTCTTGGTCTTGCGCATTTCATACTTTTTGTTTCCTAATTCCACTTTCCACAGTCATTTTTCACGCTCCATTCCATACTAAATAATGTTCTATTTGTATCGAATGGATAAATTATTTAGGTTCCTGCTGGAATTCTTTCTCTTACTCAACAACATCAACAAAATCAAAATGTTGTGACTTTTACAACAATTATATCACAAGAATTTCCTCAAGAAAAATTCATTAATGGTGATACTTCGGGTAGTGGAGTCGTATTAACCCCTAATTTAACTTTAAGTGGTGACTTTGTATGCGTGATATGTGCATGGATCATCGCTTTAATTGGAATTTTCGGTTTCTTAAGAAATAATAATTTAGTTGGTCAATTTGTATCCTTTTTTAAAAACTCTTTAATACCATAAATGGTAAATTCGATTTATGACGTCAATCTTATAATTCCTTGACCTCATGATCTATTTAATTTACCTTGTTTAGGTTTCCGTATTTTTAATTGCTTTCACGGTACTACAAACATTTTCTGCTATTTCTAATGTAATATTCAGCGATCAATGGATTTTTGATATTTTAAATGGTTCATGGCAAAAAACTTATTTATATGATTCTGATTTAATAAAAGAAATTCAATATGAGGTATGTAAATATATATATCTATTTAAAAATATTTGTTGTTATAAATAATAATAATTTATTATTATTTAATAGTTTTCGTGTAAGGGATTTGTTTCAGTTAATGATCGACCGGTAAATGTACCTCATCAATTTGATGAAAGTTGTAGTAAAATGTTAATTAATCGATTTGGTACACAATTATTTGATATGGCTAAAATTATATTATTGGCACGATTTGTTCAGGTAAATTAACGCGTCTTTTTAATTAAATTTTTCACGTACTTTTCGTACTTTAACTTTTAAAATGTAATTTTTTCATATAGTTATTTGGTGTATTATTACACGCTCATATATTCAATCGCGTTATACTGCAAGACATTACGATGACCTACGCTGAAGAATATGACGCAGAATATTTTTATGATGATAAGGAATACTATAATGACTATAATGACTATATATCGGATTCATCAGATGATTTAGAAGAAGAGGATGATGATCAAAATAATTGGATAGATTCTCCAACTTCTCGGTTAATATTATCAAAGATATACTTTGGTGAACAACAAACGTCTTAGAAATTTTTAAGAATCACGGACTTTTTTTTTTTTATTTTGACTAATTGGAAAGTAACGTAAATGAACCAATGATTCCAGTGAAAACCCCTCTGGGAAGAGTTATCTTTTCTTTTTTAACAATTATAAAACAAAACCATCAATCAAAGAACAGACTTTTTTTTAGATCATCTTTCTCACGTATTTTTTTTTTTAATAACACATTCACACTCCACCTATTTTGACATGACATTTATTCATTCAATTGACTTTTAATTTGGCACTCAATCATTTAAAAAGACATTTGGTGCTTTTTTAAATCTCATTGACTTAATCACATTCACATACCACTTTAAATTGTTGACAATTTGATTGGTTTTTGAAAAAAAAAATTTAAATATTCCTTTTTATATTTCCCCTTTATAATACCTTTCCTTTATAATATCCCCCTTTTTATTTCTCTTATTTTTTTTAAAAAAAACTCCCCCCTTTTTATTTGTACATTTCTTTTTCTTTTATTTATTTTCTCTTCCCTTTCCCCTTTTTTTTTCTCATTTTGTAAATATAATTTGTACAAAAGAGATTTTTTCTTTTTTTAAAACTTTGTCTATAGGTAGAATTGATAAGTAAATAAATACATATAGTTATTATACTTGTAAAAAGATTTGATAGACTTCTTTTTTTTTTCCTTCTTTCTTTTATTTTTATTTTTCTGTACATTTTAATGTATTTTTAGTTTTATTATAATTCTCTTTTCCTCTCTCCCCCTTGTTTATATTCCTTTTTATTTTTTTATAAAGTTTTTTTTAATTCGAGTTCAGTTAATTAGTTTGAATGAAAAATAAAAACCTTTGATAATTTAATTTTGGTTACAAAATTTTTTTTTACCAGAATTAAATATAATTTTGCCCTACATATATATTCAGTACAGTTTTTTTTTTTTACCACGACGGCAAATCACGCGAAATTAAAATTGCGTTATTGAATCTTATAAAGATCTCGTACAAAATTTTCTTGGTTAACTTTATTTTGGTAAACGCGTTATGTATATCGTTAAAAATTTCGTGTAATTCGTGTTATAATTTGGATTTAAAGATTTACAAAAGTATTTAGAAAGGATTCACATTGAACACTTGAAATTTGAAATTGTGTACGTTTCGCATGCATATCATTAAGTTGCATTTATACTGTAAAGATCTTCCCGGTTTTTTTTTTTTTTTTACAAGATTTTAGATTGATATATCTCGTCTACTTAAATGTCGCTTGACGCTTGTACAATATGTTTATGTAATGCGATGATTTTCAAAAAAAAAAAAAAAAAAACTTGAAATCATACGATCGGTATGAAAAAAAACATGCATGTTATGCGTATCACTTATCAATACCGACGCGCATATTTCAAAATATCGTTAAAAGTCGTATGATTTTTCATTAAAATTCAATAGAATTTTTTATAATGATTATTGGTCATTGATTTAAATAATAATAATAAAATAATAATTATTATCACTTTAAATAATAACGAGTCAGGGATTTTGAGAAGAATTGTTTTTTGATCAAAAGGTATAAAAGAAAAAAAAATTTGTCATGCAAAGTATGTGAAATATGTGAATTCACATGTGAAAATTTTCATGCATGTAATACATATGAAAACCTTTTATATACTTTTTGAAATATTTCATTAGCTTTGCCTACTTTAATAGCTTATTTAATATTACTTATTCGGTAATATATTATTAAATTTATTAGAAAGATTATATTAAATATTCAACCAAATCAAAAATAATCATTAGAAAATAATTAGCAAATAGTAAAAGCAAAATTATATCATAATCAACAAAAAAAAAATATCATGAAAGTTGCAGATAAGATTAGTAAAATACATATAGTTAAAAATATAATATCCAAATTTTAAGGATCTTTCTTTATAGATACAGTATTTTAATCATAAATATTAGCATTTATTAAACTGGTATTGTGAATTACAGTTTCATGTTAAAAATAATTTTGCAAGCTTTAAAAAATACTTGCAAGCTAAATAATATGTAAATAATTAAAATAAAAGTAAAGATTTGATATATAAAGATGTGATTTAAATGAATTTGATCAATCTATTATTTATGACAATTTTATTTAAATAAAAAAATCAATTTGCAAATATTTGCAACTGAATCATCAGATTAATCTGATTAATGATTTTTTTTTTTTTTTGAGGTGAGTGAATATAGTTGTTTATTCTTGTAATTGTATGAAAAAATCAGAAGATATATATAAAGAATTTTATAAACTAATTCATAATATACCTTTTAAAAAAAATGTTACTTGTTATATATAGAAAGTTAAATCATTAGAATGAAACTTTTCAACAAAGTTTGCTTAAACAAAATATGCATTAAAACTTTTCCAAATAAATTCTAATACATCATAGTAATTATACTAAAGTGAAAAGAAAAAACAAAACTATTTTACTTCTAACTCAGTTTCTAATAGCTTTTTCTGCTTATTTAAATAATCACTCCTGAATGTAAGATATGTAATTATATAATAGTCAAAGAGCTTTATCTAAAAACTTTTGTTATAAATATTTCTATGTATATATTATTTCTTTTGAAATAGTTCAGTTTCTAATACTTCAGATATATTATTATGATAACTTACTATTAATATATATAATAAAGTTAAAATTAAAACTCAAAAGTTAAAATATTTCAATTTGAAGAGTCTAAAGTTAAAATAGTTAAAATTATATCATATTACATGATTTTAAATAGTTATATAGTAGTATATAAATAATATAAAATTTTAAATTACAATAACTTTATCAATATTGATGTAATATCATTAGTATCCTCTTTATAAGCAAGATATTAAAATGGTGATAATTTTATTAAAATCCAATTATTAAATACTAAAATAATTGATTTTAAAGTTTTATATTATTTATTAATTATAAAAATCATATGATATACAGTATATAATTTTAGTTATTTTGAATATTTTGACTATTTTAAACATTTTAATTTTAGTTATATATATATAAATTATTAATCTATGAATATTTTATCTAAAAATCTTTATTATTAATATACTGTACTTATTGCAAAGAAAAAAGCTTTTTGAAAGTCCATCCTACTTTTATACCCTATACTAATTATTTTAATCTTGTATTTCTATTTCTTTTAACCTTTTTTTTGTATTATATTATTTTCACTTTAATTCACTAATTAATATATTACCTTAAGAATATATAAAAATATAGCACAATTTTATATAATAAATCAGAACTGAAAATATAATAATAATAAAAACTAATTACTAATTCTATAATAATTATGATCAATTGCTAATTATTTTTCAAATACCTTTCAAACTTTTACAAGTCTTTTATTTAAATATCTAACCAAAAAAATACCATATATTAAAGTGATAAAATAATCAAAAAAAATCCAAAAAATTTAAAAAATTTATTAAATTTTATAAAAAATATTCTACTAAACCAGCTAATTAATTTTTTTTATATTAATATTTTAAAAAAAATCTTTTTTTCTATTTAAATTTATATCAACTTTGTAAAAAAAGTTTTTTTTTCAAAAAAAAACTTTATATTAAATTAGTTTTGGGTCTACTAAAAGTAATTAAAATCTTATTATCTTTTATCATCAAAAAGTTTTTCAATAGATGTCTGATACATTAATCTATATCATATGATAATTGATGCTAAATATAAACCTTATGTTAATTATCACCATTTAAAATTATATAATACAATATAAATTTATATGTAAAATAACACTTTTATAAGATTTATATAACATATTTTTGTCCGGAGCGAAGCGAAGGACTATATATTTTTATGCGAGGTGATAACCATTATGATTACGTGGCGATTTCTGTTTGTCCGGTCACGTGCCTTAAATTACCTTTTTGATGTTATTACATTGCACGAACACATTTTCTTTTCGACCAACAACCAACACCTAACAAAATTTCACTAGAAACGATCAAAAACTGAGTTTTACTACTCTCTATTTTCCACCAATTTCATAATAATATTTTACAAAACAATTTGGATTTAATCCTATTATCGCATCAGTTCATACCCCTTAGTTTTGATGACCTTTTTAAAAAAATATTCCCTAAGAAAAAACAACGTTTTTTACAATTACTTGATTTCCTACATTTCTTTACTTCAGATATCCGCAAAGTGACATGGCTCGCTCATTGCGATGCACGCATCGAATGGGAAAAATCAATCAACATTAGTCAGAAATCAAAAAAATCTTCCACACGCAAAAAGTCACGTGAACAAGCAACTACACGTCATCATCGTCATCCTTCGGCTTACGTTCCCAGTACTCCTACTTCACCTGTATTTGATCCCTCTTTATGGCTTATATGGGCCTCATCTAATTTTTTACACTCAGGCTCTTGGTCTAACTACAGATCCTCTTGCCTGCTTATCAATGATATTAATAATAGACGTAATTTCCTTTTATCTCTTAATGGTCAAATAGAATTTCATCCTTTAATATTAGATAGTTTTATTTTACTTTCCTAGACTAGTCAGTAGGTTTTACCTATTTTTCATATAGGCATAGACAGTTCACTACGGGAGTATACTTCCGGAGGGGGCTCAGTTACTCATTTTCTCGTAACTTTAGCAGTTTGAATTTACTTCTTTTCTATGTTACTCTTAAAATTTGTAACGATACTGTGCTTGTCCTTAAAATAAAATAAATAAAATAAAATAAACTAAAAAAAAAATAAAAATAAAAATATGCGCTCCGGACTTAAAATAGTTTCCATTTCCTAGTTATATCAATAAATACCATTTAATTAGTTTATAAATGCATTAAAAAATGTAATAATTTATTTAATAAAATAATACTATAATATTATAAATAATAAAATACTAATAATATTACTAAATAATTATCAAATAAGAAGAGAAATATTTGATTAAAATGTTTTTAACAAAAAAAAAATGAAAAATAAAAGTTTGTAATGAAATATTTATTATGAAACTTATATTTTAATTTTACAAGTTTAGAAGCAAATATATAAACCAGTTAGAACATTTCTATATAAAAAAAAAAAAA